>CAMOHE010005590.1:1996-18615 GCA_946598075.1 Artocarpus hirsutus
GGGTGAAAGTTAAAATGAGGGTATAAGAAGCTACTTAATCTAACATGCTTGTCTCTTTACCAAGTAACATGGCTATTGTGCAAAAGATTGAGTATAATTATCATAAAAAACATATTAACAAAAGAATGGCATCATGATTCAATATAATACTTATCATCAATTAAAGCCATAAAAATTAGTACTTGGTTCTCATCAATGGAAGTCATCCTAAGACTCAAAAATGACTCAAATACCCAAACTAAAACGAGAAATTTTACAAAAAAATTCAAATTTTTATGGTTTTTTATATTAGAAAACAAAGCCTAATCCTATAAGACTAATCCCCCCACACTTAATTTTTACATTGTCCTCAATATAAGACTAAGTATAAACAAAAAGAGAAAAAATCTAAACAAACAAAACAAACAAACAAAAACAGTTAAACAAATTGAGGCAAGGAGAGTAAGAAAGAACAAATCTTTGTTGGCGTGCTCTCTATCCCTTGGGTTACCTCTTATAAAGCGCTTGGTTTTATGTCCTCAGCCTGACATAGAGAAGCATCACCAAAAAGTAGCTTTTGCCTATAAAAGTGTAGTAAAACACAAGCCATGGGTCTTGATTGAAAATGCCCTTAAGCCTGGCAAGATGTATGAAATATATGCACGTCGCACCAACTTAACTCTATTGGTTGAATGTGAGAACTCTATTTTATGCTTTAGATTGTAGAGGATGTAGTGTAGTGAAGGTGGCGCCGATGGGAAGTATGGATCCATTGGTGGCGTATATGATATTACCATCAATGAGGACAAATTGATAGTCGCATATGCTTCCTTATCCTCTAATAGGCCTTGTGGTTCTGCTTCATAAAGGAATTCTTCCAATATTAACCATTCCAATTGTTTTTCACTCTCCACTTGATTCTCCAAGAACATGTTTAAGATTTGATCTTCATAGAACTCATGGCTTTGAATGGACATCTCATGACGTGTAAATCAATCTCAACCACATAAGAGTCTAAGTGTTGAGCTAGAACAATATCAAAGGTCTCTAGGTGTTCATCCTGAGGCTCGATCTCTTTTAGAGGCTAAAATTCCCATGAAGCTCTCATGCTAAGCAAATTAATCTCTCAAACGAAGTTGTTTGAGTCATCATCATCCTCATGCCATTTCATATTTTCCACCATTTGATTAGTACCTTGTGCCTCCAACCTACTTATAATGCTAGCCAATTGATTGATATGACTTTGCAAATTGTGAATGCTAGCAGTCATTTTCTCTTGAAATTGCAACGTGCTAGTAGCGAAAGCTTTGATTAAGTCTTCAAGAGATGTACTTGTAAGTGGTTGGTCAATCAAGGCTCCTCCATTTATGGTTTCTAATCTCGTATCATAAGGTCAAGTGTCAACTCATGGTTCTAAATTATAGAAATTATCCTCCCAACCTTGATTGGTCTTTAAACAACTCTAACTTCAATGATCGTACTCGACCATGTCTTCCAACATAAAAAGGCTTCATCCACGGATTGTTAGTTGAAAAATATGGTGTTGTTGCCCCTTTTAATCCAACGTCTTGTTGTCACACATAAGCCATCGAGGAAGAATTATAGTTGCCACTCTTTTGAGAACACATGATATGGAAACTGAATGAACAAATCTTTGTATTTGCACAAAGCAATATGGAATGACTCCGAGTATCATTGGGCTTGTGAGGACCCATCGAGGTAACATCTTGAAGTACTTCGCACAAAACAAACATACAAAACAAAATGTATAGACACAAAAGAAAAAATCAAATAAAACTAATAAAAACAAATATAAAAACTAAAACAAAGAAAAAAATAACTAATTAAATAGATTACCAATCCTCGATGATCAGCGCCAAAATTTGGTAAGCCTAGAGGGAAGCACCAAATGAATCCTTACTAAGAATATGTTGTTGTTGAGTATAATAAAGAGCGAGAGTCATTCTCATTGAGGATTAGGACTAATTAATTAGTTATTGACTCTAAGACACACTGACACAAATACCAAGTTTAAATACCAAAATAAACAAAAACACCAAAAAATAAATAAATATGAACAATAATATTAAAACCAATCAAAGGATTATTCATCACCACTAAATAAAATTGATGACAAAATTATTCCTAGTTATCCATCAAAACTACTAACCATAGACAACAACAAGCTTTGTATCCTAATCTCTCCTTACATAGTCATTAAGCAAAACAAATTCTTTACTTAATCCCTTTTCCTTCAAATAAGCTAGAATAAGCTCTCTACATTTAATTCAATGCAAGCATTATGTTAAGAAAGATAGGTTGATCTAGATAACAAACACACAAGCTCGGATTATTCAACCTAGATTACATTCCTAACCATAATCAACAAAAGCCTCTCGTAATTATCGACCTCAGTTTACTACTAAAAACTAGACAATCAAGACAATTACGGATCAAGAATTCTTAATTTAGCAATAGGTTAAATTCAAGTCCTATTTAGTTGGCCACCTAAACAATACATAAAAATAATCATAAATATTAATAATAGAAGAACACAAATAATTTCAATTGGAAAATTAGAAAATAATACTATAAATTAATCATAAGATCAAGTCTAGGGTTCTAAAATTCCCTTCAACCAAGACCAAACTAAATTAGCATAGTTGGAAAAGGAAAAAAAAGAAAGATTAAGGAAAAGAACAATTTTGGCATCGAAGAATTCTCCACGTAGACAAAATTTCTTGAGCCACCATCGGAGCCTCTCTTCTTTTTCTTCTTCTTTCTTTTTTTTGATCTCACAATGACTCCTCTCCACAGTAAACGAACTCCAAGGACTTCTACATAATGAGTCAACTTCGAATCCCACTGACAACAACACTATAAAAACCCTTCATTGATGGACCACCGAAGCCTCTAGAACTGATTCAGAAAGACGTCATGATGCTCTTTCAACAACATGCATACGTTGTTAATCTAGAGGGCACGAGGTACTTACCTCAGCTGCCTTACCCTTCAAAGCTATACTAGAAGCCCGTGTCATTGAGGATACAAAAACCCCTCCTTTATGCTATTTGATGACCGAAAAGGCAACCCAAAGGAGCACATCCATTGTTTTCTTAATGCACTCGAAAAGTATATTGGTGACCGTGATCTCCACCTCCATGAATTTTCTGTGCCTCACTGATAGAGCGTCTACATGGTACACAACTTTATCTCCTGGAATTGTTCGATCTTGGGAAGATATGGTCACTCACTCTGCCAAAAATACTTCCAAAATAAAGAAAAGGTCACCATCATCCAACTTAGCAACACATGTCAAAAGTAAGGGGAGGATCTCATGGACTTAGTTTGAAGGTTCTATGATCTTCTGCTTGATTGCTATGATGAAAGTGACGAAGGAGCACTTGTCGACATTTATATCAACAACATTAACTCATAATGCCAGGTTCATTTTAAGAATGTTAGCATTAACCGATTCTCTAGTCTCCTTGAGTCTGCTAAAAGGACCACCCTCTTTGTCTAAGTTTTTAGATCCTCGTACGAGTGGAGGGAAAAAAAGCCAACAAAACTACACTCGCTTGTTGACTCCAAGAGACCATTTAGGCCTCCTACATGAAAGAAAGCCATCCTTTCTCTATTGCGTGCTTTGACGAAGAATTCCATGCAATCTTGGAACATCTAATCCACAGCGAAGTAATCTTGCCATTCATCCCCTAGCCACTGCCCTTCGAGTCTGACAAAAGGGACCTGAAATACTGCCTTTTCATTGTTATGTAAGTCACCCCACCTCTATGTTCAACATAGTTCCCTAGATGCTCTATGCCAAGATCAAGGATGACACTTTTAAACTTTCCAAAAAAAGTCAAAGCATCGACTCCAATCCTCTTCTATGGCATAAAGGAAAAGAAACGTGCTCTATGGTGAGCCACAACTATAACGAAATAGAGAAGGTTAGGTCTAATGAGGAAGTCCGCACATGGAAAAATGATCCAATGTCTCTTGAAGCTATTTGGGTAGCTTCTAGAAATGGAAAAAAGGCCTTTTAAAGATGTTACTCCCTGCCATCTCATTTAAAGAAACCAATGCCATCTCCAAGTGGGTGGGGAGAAGATTTTGAAACTAGGGAAACTTCCATGCAAACTCCCACGGCTAAAGAAAGTTTGTGTTCGAAAAAAAGCTTGAATTGGCTCTTAACAACATCCCAAGAAAAGTCGAGCCTTCTATTGAGACCCCTATCGATCTGCTCCGGAGGGAACCTTTGGTAACAGAAGGAAAGCTTGCTGTAAAATGGCATTTGAACTTTGAAGTCAAGTCGATAATAATAGACTTTTCACAAGAGACAACTCACGATAAGACTCTGTCACCAGAAGTAATGCCCTCTTTGAATTCAATGTTACCCGACGTGATCATTCCTCTACAAATTACTGTGAAGGCCTCCATTGTAGAAGTCTCAACCATAGAACAAACCTTCCTAGAGACCATGATGGTTGAAGAATTCTACCAACTACTTGAGATCCCTGATTGATTTTTTCTCAGAGAACCACTCTAAGACAACCTTCTCAAGACTGAAGAAGTCATTGCATTGTTTCAAACATAAGCACCCACCCTAAGTGCTCGACGTGCAATAGCTCTCCTCATGTTTAGGGCTGGATTTCTTTTTTAGAAAAAACACACCCAAACACAAAAGTGTCATGGTAGTCACCCACACTGGAAATTCTAACCACGAGTAACCCACCCTTTTCGCCTCTAGAGCCAGGCTGCTCCTTTGGAAGAACCATGCCTAAACACAGGAATGCTGTGATAGTCATCCATTCTTGAGACTCTGATCGTAGACTAATTCCTACATCGATTGCCTTCGTTGTGTCAGATTCCAAAGTTCAAATCACTGTTTGACCAACTCGATCTTGGGCAACAAGCTCGTCTAGCTACGATAGAGGTGTTGCTAAAAGTAAACAAGGCCTTTGCCACTCATGCCATCCTCAAAAGCACTAACTCAATCTCCTTCGCTGATGAAGACATGGAAGCACCATACCCAAATTATAGGCGCCCACTTTACTTGGAGGCCACAATCAATGACATTCATGTTCAAAAGGTTTTAGTCGACTTTGACTCCTCCATCAATATCATCCCGCTATCCGTTCTTGTTATCACTGGAGTTCCCTCGAGTTAGATCAACAAAAAGGAGACCTCCCCTATCGAATTTAGCAATGCCACCAATATCTTAACCAAGTGTGTTCAACTAGATTTGAAGGTTAGGCCGCTTCGCTCTATTACCTGGTTCCACATAGTCAATGCTGACATGAGCTATCATCTCCTCCTCAAAAGACCTTGGTTGAATAAACATTGAATTATTTTCTCAACGTTTCATTAATGCATAAAAGCAAGGCTCGGCAACTAAGTTGTGTGCATTCTGGCTAATCAATCTCCATTTGATCAGACAAAAGTACATTACATTGATGCAAAGTTCTACAACAACTTCACCAGCTTCAAGGCTTAAAAAAGTCTTTAAGACCATTAGCGTTCCATTGCCGTTATTGTCGGACATCAAAGATCTCAACAATGAAGATTGGTGCATGATCTCTAAGAAGGAGGGAAAGAAGCAAATGGCTCCTCAATGCATCAAGTCTTCTCTCCCCGATGGAAGGATCGTCAACTACTTATGATGGGGTGGTCGGGGGCTTTGCCACTCCAAGTAGGAGGGCCCCAAGAACAAAGAAAAATGGACCTCGCATGCCTACTCTAGAGTAGTTCACAACAAAGTAGTTTGCAATGGAGGAGTCCACAACAGAGTAGTTCATAATAGAGCAGTCCATGATAAAGTAACCTATGATGAGACGTTTGTCGCCGAAGAAGTTGCCTCTAGAGTAGTTCTCTCTAAAGGACTTGAAGAAGTCATCAAACCTTAACTAGCACCGAAATGCATGCAAGACGGCTCCAAAGCTGTGATAAAGCAACCTGAAGAAATCAACCTCAACCATAATCCCACCATCGAAAGGAAAGTATTCATTAGTTCTTAACTCTCTCTAAAAGAGCATCACGCACTTGTCAACTTGCTTCAAGACCACATGGATGTATTTGCATAGAGCTACGAAGATATACTCGGATTGGACATGAGAATGGCTTGCCATGCTTTTAATAGCTAACCTAGAGCAATTCCAGTCAAGCAGTTGCAAAGACCCTTCCATCTTGACGTCGAAGCACAAATCAAGACAGAAGTCGAAAAACTTATTAAAGCCAGCTTCTTTAAGCGGATCAAGCACACGACATGGTTGGCCAACATCGTACCCGTGAAGAAGAAGAATGCCTTAGTTTGCATTTATGTTGACTTTCAGGACTTCAATAAAGCTTGTCTAAAGGATGATTTCCTGTTGCCAAATATGGATGTTCTTATTGACTTTACCGCTGGCCATAGAATGCTTTCCTTCATGGATGGTTTTTGTGGCTACAATTAGATCAACATGTAACCAAAAGACATCGAAAAAATAGCGTTTCAAACTCCCTTCAACAACTTCTACTACACTGTGATGCCATTTGGCTTGAAAAATGTCGAAACAATATACCAAAGAGCAATAGCAGCAATCTTTCACGATATGATGGGAAAGGAATACGGAGACTATATGGATGGCTTAGTCATCAGAACTCGCTTCAGAGAAGACCATTGGAGTACCTTGATCAGGGAGTTCGAGAGATGCCGAAAATACAACTTAAAAATGAATTCAAAGAAGTGTGCTTTTGGTGTTTTGTCCAAAAAATTCCTTAGATTTGTAGTTCATCAATGAAGATAAATGTGCTTTTGCCTACATAAGCCTCTATCGCAACATTCAAAGAAAAGGCTACTTTTGGCCAAAAATGAAACAAGAAGCCGATGTTGCGTTATCCACATGTCCCAAGTGCCAGCCCCTCTCCTTCGAAGACAAGGCTTTTACCATTGAATTACGAGATCATTAGAAGACTCCTTACTTGGACTACATCATTCACGGGACACTTTTGACAAACCAAAGATATGCTTATCAGCTTTGGAGAATGTCCAAAAGATACTTCATGTAAATAAATTTGTTGTTTCACAAAAGGTTCAACAAAGAATACTACAATGCCTCAATGAGATCGAAGCTCAAAAGGTGCTATGAGAGATTTACTTTAGAGAATGTGGAGAACATCAAGGCAAGAAGAAGTTTTATCATGAACTTATGAATATGGGTACTTTTGGCTGACGATGGCAAAAGATACAGCTGCCTTCATCTGTAAATGACACACATGTCAAATCCACGATAACCTCTTTCACAAGCCGCATACTATCTTGCATAACATGGAGACACTATGGCCTTATCACGCACGGGGGCTTGATCTAATCGGCCTAATCACTTGGCATCTAAAGGGTGTGTTTGGATCCTCATAGCCACCAAATATTTCATGAAATGGGTGGGAGCTGTGCTACTAAAAAGGCCCCCAGTGTTGCAATTTCCAACTTCATCCAAGAACACATCGTGTGTCGATTTGGGATTCCATACAAGATCATCAGCGATAATGGTACTCCTTTCGTCAACAAAGAAGTTAATACCACTCTCCTCAATTATAGAATTAAGTATAAACGTTCTACTCCGTACTATCTACAAGGCAATGGCTAAGAGGAAGCCACAAACAAAACTCTTTTTTGCATTTTGAGCAAAATTTTAAATGGATACGCCAAAGGATGGAAGCTTCACTTGCCCAATGCTTTGTGGGCATACCTCACATCGTCTCGTTCTGTAACCAGACTTTCACCTTACTCGTTAGTATATGGCTTTGAAGCCATGTCTCTGACAAAGGTCAAAGTCCCATCCATTTGTGTTCCAGTGTCAATGACGTCGAGTGGGAGGCTGAATCTTACAAGGCTCTATGGGTCCTTGATCTCAAAATGTTTGAAAAGAAAAGAGACTTCATATAAAGAAGAGTCGAGAAATACCATCAAAGTCAAGCATGCTTACAACAAGAGGGTGCTCCGACACACATTCTTCCCTAGGGATCTTGTACTTAAGGCTACTGACCATATATGAAGATAAGTCTTCAAACCATCCAAGTTTTCTCCGTCATGGGAAGGACCTCACATTGTTAAAACGGCTTATAAGAGTGGCTACAATGAGTTGGTCAATCCCACTAGAGATGAAACCGCCAAAGTCACTGACAGTAAATGGCTTTAACATTACTATGCCTAGAGAACACACAAATGCACCTTGAAGACTCTCGTCGAGAGAATTCTCCTCTAGAGGAGGATCATGCAATCCCCCTGTGAGTCGACCATTTTCACCCCTCTAGAGGAGTGCCCCTTTTGAGCTAAACCACTCCAAGGACCTATTCGAAGACGTTCAACCCTGTTGGGTCAAGATTCAATCTTCTCCAGAGAAGATCACCTGTATAAAATTTCTCATGCTCCTTACTCCTTTTAAAATTTTATTCCTTTTGTAAATCAATGGTGAATTGTATGAATTCTTAGAGAATATATATATATATATATATGCATGAAGTATTTTTGTGTTTGCTTTCGTATACACATGATTTGCATCTTTGCAACATTTACTTCTTTCACAAAAAAAAACAATATATTTTCTATATGCTACTACTCGCACTCCATCTTTGAACCAAGAAACAGAAATAAATAAATTTTCTTAACAAAGCATGCCTCGACAAAGAAAAAAAAAACACATATAAATATGTTTCAAGTTTTCAATGTGCAATATTTTCTATAAAAATCTAAAAATCAGGAGCATGAGAAAGATAGCAATAAGGGTATTGCACATGTAAAATACAAAAGAGCTAAGTTCAGAAGTTGTCATATTAGAAGAAGGCTATTCCCTTTGGAGCAACAAAGCCAAAGGTGTGTTAAAAGTTAAGATGTTTAGATCTCGAGAAGCAATTCCCATGATTACATCATGCAAAAAAATGAAGGGTTATTGAAGAAGTTTGAAAAGAATGCTACTGGCCTTAAAGCGAAGCCCTCTCGATGCAAGATTTCTCCTTCAAATAAGCTGAATAGTTTGTAATCTGCCTTTCTATCTTGGCCAATTCCCTCTGGAGCTCAACGACTCTTGCCTTCAAGGCATCAACCTTTAAGATAAATGGAGCAAGGAAATCAACTTTGAACCATATAGTGGTCAAATCTTAGCTTAAGTCCTGCCATGCCAACATCACCTCCATGGTCACCTCTTTGAATAGGGTCTACTCCAAGTGAAGAAGAACGAGGCCTAAACGCATAAGCAAAATTGACTACAAGAATAGAGATATTCCTCCACCAGACAAGATATCCAGACGACTAGCAAAAAGCTGCGTCAACGTGGGAGCTTTTTCCATCGGCACCATTGTTCCCTCGAAAGATAATTTGTCGCCACTTGTCTCCATGATTTCTTTAATTTGGCACACCGTAGGCCCCCTAGACTTGAAGTCTAAAATAAACATCGAAAGTCACGTTGGAAAAAATTGCTCAAAGTCGAGCCCTCACTCCTCCCACTCTGCTGCCCCAAGAGTGGAGGTGTCTTATGAAACTTCCTTCGTCGCCAAAAGAGGTGTTGAATTATCATCGGTAACCGTTTGATTTGTGAAATCACCAACTACCTCCATTGCTGCCTCTTGAACAACAACCATTGGAGCAACCCCTTGCGAAAAGAGAATTGCATTGATTCTTTCTATTAAAACGCAAAATGAAAAAAAAAAAAAAAAAGAGACATACAACAACTTACTTCTGCTCACTCCGAAGGACCCCCATGAGTTAGGCCTCCAACATCTACTCAATGCACACCCCCATGAGTTAGGCCTCCAACATCTACTAAACGCACATCACTCAAGGCTTAACCCTACAACAATGCAACTCCGATCTCCGATGGCATGGCATTTGCTTTCGAAATTACTTCTACATTTTCTATAATGACATCTAAAACTGTCATATCTAATCATTCGGAATCTTGTCCACTCCCTCCGAAGCAACGATCTTGTCATTGTCCAACAAAAAATGTACAAGTCATTTATAAGAAGAAGACTAACAACACAATGTTAAGGTATTCCCCTCTTTTGAGATCTTACCTCTTCAACTCCATCGATGGCACCTGAGAAATCCACGAGGGGACCAAGGCTAATGTCCTGCTAGAATATCTTCTTTGCAACACGCTGAAAGAAAGAGGGACAACACTTTTCAAAATCATTCTTGAATAAGCTAGTAATAAAGTATATCCGAAGCAAGAAAGCTCCCCTTAATTCTTTAGATGGCCCTCCCCTTTTTCAAGTCCAAAGTTGTAGTCATTGCTAGACTCGTTTTGATCGGAGACTAAGCCATACTCTCCACTGACACTAATTGCTCCATTATCAGATCTATTGGCTTTTTGCAGATCTGCAATGCACAAAGCAAAAGCTGTGATAAATTGACATGCATAAAGCCCCAGCTTTGGGCTACAAGACTTCAAAATGACAGTAATGACATGCATGTGTCAACATGACTCCATAATGCTACAAATGGGCACACTTCCCTAAAACAATATGACTACATTATGATAAACGTGTCTGAGAAGCTTTTCTCAACATGGGAAGAGGATTGTGATGATTTACTGCTCCAACATGCTAGTGGCGATATGTATCAGCTCTGACCAGGCGTGACTTCATTTCAAACTTTATGTGCTCTAATGCAAAAGTGGCGTAGGCTCGCTCCAACTATATGTGGCACCATCCTAAAGGAAACTTGTGCTCGGACATGATAGTGACGTAGGTCGATTCTAACTACATATGGCACCGAACTATGACTTAATGCTTCGATGCATAAGTGGCATAAGGATGCCCACTCTAACTCCGTATAACACCACTTTAGTGCTCCAATATGCGAGTGGCTATGCATGGCAAAAGTACTCTGATGTGTAAGCGACAAACATGCATTTGCTCTAACTATACACGATACTGTTTTGTTATTCAATGCTTTGATGCCTAAGGGGCATACGAATGCCTGCTCTGACTCCATATGGCACCACTTTAGTGCTCCGATACATGAGTGGCTAAGCATGGCAAAAGAAATCCGACATGTAAATGGTGAACATGCATTCACTCCGACTATGCATGGTATTGTTTTGTTGTTCAATGCTCTAATGCGTAAGAAGCGTATGACCGCTTACTCCAACTCTATAGGATACCACTTTAGTACTTTGATACGTGAGTGGCTATACTTGGCAAAGTGCTCTAATGTGTAAATGGTAAACATGTGTTCACTCTGACTATGCATGGTACTATTTTGACTATGTATGATGCTATCCTATGGTTAAAATGAAAAGACTTGTGCCTTTTTTAAATTACAAGTAGTGTAATACTTCGATAATCTATGCTTATGTCAACTATGGCCTCACCTTGCAATTCACACTATGACATGTAAGTGTTAACTTACTCTCACATGAAGCATGATTGGGCTTCGCAACTAGCCTAGCACAATCTCCCTCTAAGTGTGCTGAAAGATATGCAATTATGTACGGGCCGACTATCTCCATAGTCGATGCCTACATATGACTATCAAAAGACAAATTTAAATAAGAAGTTTGAAACGTACTTGAATTAGGTCATCATGAGGCAGTCCTAACCAACCCTCATTGGGAACAACTCCATAAGTCATCTAACTCTCCACCATCGTGCAACTTGCAAAATAGGATTAGCAACAACCAGTTGTTCCTCCAAAGTCCTCTCTAGAACACCTAGGGGTTAAATGTCCTTGTCTCTAAAAGACTTCCTTGAATCTGCCTCTGTCACCACGTCTAAAACTCGCCGCTAAATGCAAGTAGTGGCAGAAGGAGTGCCCACTTTGCATTCACCAACTCTGGAAGCTTCTCTTGGAGCCGTTGCCTTTCCTCCAATGGTAGCACCCTTCTTCGGCTTGATCGGTGCCCATGGAATGGTAAGCATGCTTGACTTCGATGGAATGGATACTACAATTGATCTAATGGAAACGCGTCTTACCAAACCATTCTCTGGTGCAAAACTTACTATAACTGTAGAATATTTTCCTTCTACTTGCCTTTCTCTATGGATATTTTGATTGGTAATGAAACAAGACCAGAGGAAGTACCAGAATCTTTTGACTTAGCCCTCCTGTTAGAGGGACATTTCAAAAATATCTCGATGGAAGTGCTCCCTCGACTCCAAGTGCTCCAACTTGAGGAGTCGATGGGGATAAACTTTGATGGAAATGGGCATGATCCAAATACCATCTTCACTTTTTTTTGCTAGATGTTGTGAAAATCACCCTTTGTCATCTTCCTCTTCTTTTGCGACGGCGTGCCGTACTCCGCATGACCATTGTAATCAATAAACACATAATGGAGGGAAGTCTTCTAGGCAAGGTTTATTATGGCTTAGGAACCTATGTCTCTTATCTTCTCTAGAATGCTCTTGGAAGCCAAAGGCTTCAACCTAAGAAATATAGTGTGGTAGAAAATGGCAATGTATACTAACTACTCTCGCCAATACTTGGCATAATCCTCAGTCATGCAACGCAAACTAGACCAAGAGGGAAGAAACAACTCACGATTTTGTTGAAGGATGTCCTCCACTGTAGGACCAAGAAAGAATAACTCTTTCCACGTATGCCTTGTGGGTATGTTAGCATTTTCTTAATCAAGTCTGAACTACCATTTGAATGGATAGGGATTTTACAAAATTATCGAATCGATGCCATCTTCACTATACCTTGGTAGCCAAGAAGTCATCGTAGAAATCTTTAAGGCTGAACCTCTCGGAATCATCTTCCAAAACCAACAATGCCACCGAAGTAAAATTCTCTATTGCATCAGGATATAGAAGCGGTCAAAGCCAAACACTACTGGCAAGGAATTGTACTTGGCCAACATCAATAGCAAATCATACGGGTGGGCTTTGTGCGGAACCAACTACAGCATGCGATAATCACCATGCCTAGAAATACCAAATCCCCTAAATCCACTGCGACTTGCTTCGACCTAGATGGCTCCAGGGCATAACTCGAAAATGTTCCCACAAAAAGGATTAGAGAAACCAAATAAAAATATAAGTCTCTAAAATATAATATCCTGCTCCGCAAACTTCCAACAAACAGAGCAAGTCTAAATGAACATACAAATGACCAAAGAAGAGTGAAGCTAATGGGAACAAAGTGCCTTGGGCTATCTTTACCACACAAAGGAAAATATTGGGTCAAAACTCTGTCTTTCGGAGCTCTGATAATACATATCTACTGAGCCAAAATGCCACCAGAGTCGCTATCTGGTACTTCCAATCTACACCTTCTCTAGACACAAAAACACCATTCTCAGTCTTGTTAAAGAAGGAACGGGTCCACGAAATGAAAATCAACCTTTTATTTCCTCGCCACCGTGCAACTCCCAAATTCAACTATTCTAGTATTTCTTGTTTGTTTGTATTTAGCTTTAAAGCGGACAATGTTTCTTTGCCTACCACTGGGAGTTGAAGCAACATGGCAACATCATTGATGCCAACAAAGAGCTCTCTCCATTTAGCACCAAAACTACATGTCTCCTTATTTTAGCGATGGAGCAAGTGCTTCAAACTCGTAGTATCTCGAGACATCTTAAAGAAATCCGAAATAGGAATGAAAAGCAAGACTCTAGCTGATGATAAATGCCGACAGACCCCCCTCATCGGCCAACTCTCGCTTCAACCAAAGCAGCAAGCTGTTAGAACCTGTAGTTGAGGCCTTGAATCAAATCGATGCTAAAGGTATTTTGCCTTTATCAATGAGGCATTTTAAACAGTCTTCTGCTACTAAGATCATGACATCACCTCTAGTGGGCCATGCATCCTCTGGGATATCTGCCACTGTATGAAAAAGTCATCCTTTATTCAAAAAGCCATGTCTGTTGTGTGACGCACAGAAATGGGAACAGATTTCTTAACTCAAGCCATGGCAAAGCAACAAAAAAAGGAGAGAAAGAAAACAAACGTTAGTCATTGCCTAAAAGGAGATCAAAAGCTTAACAAAGCATTTTTGGACATAGTATAGCCAAATCAAGCACATGGAAGACTGGGTAAGAATCTCGCTGACACAAGCCATGCTTGTGATTTTGTAATTAGAGCAACACTTAGCACTCTTGAGACAAGCATCCTGGAATATTCACACAGCGTCAAAGCATGAATTAATGCTCTGTCACCATTAAAATAAAAACACAAATAGATATTCTACAATAGCAAAATATAGCAACAGAGCACACACAAATGATCCATTACCATATCTTTTCGAAGCTAGGGTCCAACAATGGAGCATGGACTGGTGCTTCATTTTCGAACCAAATGCAAACACGCAACAATGTCGTTATGGAGCACGGGCAAGTACTCCAAGACTAATTTCGCTTTTGAAAAAAAAAAGGGAGTTTTGTCTCCTCCAGCACATGCAATCAAGGTCAAGGACCAAAGGATTCATCAAACTTGTCAATGCATCTAGCATGCAAAATCGGCAATGTTATTGGGAGTCTAGATTGCTTCTGATGCAGAAGGACCATCGTTTACAAACAACTTTTGCATATAGTATCGCAACAAGCAAGCAAGCAACAACAAAAAAAGCAGGAATCCACGAAGAACATGAAGAGCATGAAGAACACAACGAACGCAATGAACATGAAGAATAACCCAAAATTTTCTAGAAAATCTCAACAAGCACAACTTAAAGGATTTGTGGCGAAAAAAATCAATGCAAAATATATACAATTTTTTACTAATCCATCTAGGAACATCAGGCCTAGAAAAGCTCCAAAGTAACTTTAAATATATACCATTTTTGACAAACCCACAAATTAACCTCTGAAAGCACGTGACACCACTTGCTTTGGAGGGAAACGAAACCAGCACGCGTGTACCAACTCTGGAGCAAGTTGATCACCCTCATTCTAAATATCCCTCTGCCCTTTCCTTCAACACAAGAAGATCAGAGGGACTTAAAACCATTTCCTTACACCATCTTCGTAGCTTTAAAAATCATCATCCTCTTCCAAATTTGCGTTCTTTGGATTTGGAAGATTTTTCAAAAATTTTTTGGAAAACTCATCATCTATGTTCAAGTCCCTCCCTCATCACTCATCCTATCTTCTCAAAACCTTACAAAATCACTACTAAAAATACTTAAAAGTCTTGTCAAAGTTCATCACCTATCTTAAGCATTTCCAAAATTCAAGTCTCACCTTTGACTGATCGAACTTAGCGACAAAGACAACCCATGTTTACCTCCAGAGCACATTTTTGTCAAAAGAATTTGAAGAACTCCAAAATTTTGTGCATTAGCTCCTCAGCTCACAAAATTAGCCCATATTCAAAGACGGAGATAGCTTTGCCTCTATCCTCTGAAGCCATTCCTCCATCGACCTTTGACTACTCCTTCTTCTGTCTCTGCATATGATAGTTCCTACTCTTGCCATATTTTTGTGTTTTTGTTGTTTTGCAAGTTCCATTTCGGCTATTTGGCAACAAAGTGGGTCCTAAAATCCATCTACTTTGGCTTAATCTAGGCTTAATCGACCCCACTACCCATTGGAGGTCCTGTCGACGTCATCTCGTACAAACTCATTCATCGCTCTAACCACGTCTTCACCAACACTAGCGAGTCAGAGAGCAACACATGTACTACCTCAATAAGTCATACCCTGCGATTCTATTAGATCCCAACAACTTTTAAAGCTTTTCATTTTTTGTTCAAATAGGAGGAATTAAGCCCACATGATTTACACATGGTTGATATAGTGCAACTCATCTTTAATGTGCAACTTTAATTTAATAAGTCGATATAGTTCGCCGATATCTTCTCATTTTTAATACGTAACTTAGCTTATTTATTATTCAAATTCAAATATTGATGAATAACACCGACTTATAAAATGAATTACAAACTTGAACAAAGATTTGAAAGTGATAAAATCTCATTTTTGCCCTTATAAATGGACCATATGCAAATCACGTAGGCTTAATTTTGTCTATTTGAATGAAAAATCTAAGATTCAGGGGTCAAAATGAGGAGCTTTGAAATTTAAGAGACAAAATAGTGATTTTTAAAGTTCGAAGAATAAAGTAAGATGTTTTGAAAATTTATGAGATAAAATAATGATTTTTAAAATGTTAGGGAGTAAAATGAGAATAACCCTACAATTCAAGGCATTTATATACCCATAAAATCTTTAATCAGACGTCATTAATTGGAATAGCAGCCTTCCCAGCTAAAATTGTATTTAGTGCTAGTCAATGCATTTTTCTAATTGTTCCACAGTCGATCCATTTCAATTCAAAGTCTTTTATCATAAACTCAATTATTTAACAATACATTCACAAAGTATTCATCATAATTCAACCAATGAATAGGATCTTAAATAAAGAAATCCTGGAACTTGTTGTCCTACCTTATATGAATACAACGGATCACAACTAATCAAATCCTAACAAGGCACGCGGTTATATATGCTTTTAAAAGAAAAGAATGATTGGATCGTTACAACATTTGTGTAGGTTTCAAAACATACTTCATGACATTTTTTAAATTGAATTGTTTTGTCAACTTTTTAAGTTTTAATATAGACAAGAAGTACCAATTGTCATATAGGATTTTATTGCATACAAGCAACTTGAAGATTTTCATCCCCTTCCGTTACCGTGGTTAATATCTTTTTAAGCAA
>CAMOHE010005590.1:24095-59551 GCA_946598075.1 Artocarpus hirsutus
ATCATAAACTCAATTATTTAACAATACATTCACAAAGTATTCATCATAATTCAACCAATGAATAGGATCTTAAATAAAGAAATCCTGGAACTTGTTGTCCTACCTTATATGAATACAACGGATCACAACTAATCAAATCCTAACAAGGCACGCGGTTATATATGCTTTTAAAAGAAAAGAATGATTGGATCGTTACAACATTTGTGTAGGTTTCAAAACATACTTCATGACATTTTTTAAATTGAATTGTTTTGTCAACTTTTTAAGTTTTAATATAGACAAGAAGTACCAATTGTCATATAGGATTTTATTGCATACAAGCAACTTGAAGATTTTCATCCCCTTCCGTTACCGTGGTTAATATCTTTTTAAGCAAAAAAAAAGAGAAAAAAAAAAACAATTTCTTCGGTGGGAATAAAAAAAAATACCTATCAATAAGTATTTATAATTCAATCATCAAATAAAAAATATAGTTGAAACAAATCTAACGATTTTAAAACGTGTGTCGTTACTAAAGATTCTCACAAAAAAATTTCCCAAAAAAATAAAACCAAGTTGTTCTTTAAAATAACAACAACAACAGCAACAGCAACATAAACCAACCAACATCGACGTCTTCTAACAAGAGAGAAACCTAACATTTTGGAGTCAAAATGATTGCGTTTTTGGTGTCATAACGATTGTCTAGATAAGAGACCCACTAGATGGATGGTCCCCACACGTAGGCTTGCCACTTTATCATTTCTGCCCTACTTGAAAGCTTGCTTCGGACAACGACAGCCTTATTGAAATAGAAAAAGGGGAAAAAAAAAAAAAAAAAGTTGTTAAGTGTGCTTTTTTTTTCTTGTTGTATTTACTATAAAAAAATCGTTAGTTTCATTTCAAGATGTCAGTTTGGCATAGGACAAGACATGAAATGTTGGGAGTATAGATGCTGAAAAGTTGCTTTAAAGAGAGTACAACGTAATTCATGAAGAAAAAAAAAACAACCAAAAAAAAAAAAAAAAGCGAACCTAATTATAGCTGCTTGGGCAAAATAAATTGTACTTTACCCCCTACATTTTAGCTGCTTTGGCACTTCATCCCCAACAAAAAATTTTTGGCACATTGCCTCTGTGTGTTTTATACTCCTTGGCAGTATGAACTATTTGTTAACTTCTCTTGTTTTCATTTATCAAAAAAAAAAAAAAATTAAGGCCGTTGAGTTGTAAAACGAGATGACTGTAATCTAATTTTCTTTGGGTAAAGTAAATTGTACTTAAGGACGTTGAGTTCTAAAATAAAATGAACGTAGAGCATATCCTCTACATCGCTTGAAAATGAGAGTCTTTGATGAGACTCATTAAGGGAATGTATCACCTTCTTGTTTGTGTATTCATGCTCGTACATTCGCAGAACTCTCTATCGAAATTATGCTCAGCATCGAGGTCCTTTACGAGGTTGCGGGTTTGCTCTTGGTATGGGTTGAAATATCGAATCAACATCGTAAATGACGTTTAGTTTAATGAAATAGAGTAAGTATAGAAATAAGAATAAGAATATGATAAAATATGAATAAGAATAGATTGAATCATGTAATCTAATTCAGGTTAAGCATTAGAATTAGTATTAGAATCATGATTATTATTTAATAAAATATAACAATTTAATAAAAATACCAGTTTGTTCTATCTTTAATAATATTAAAATGGAATTAAAATATACTCCAAAGTGATTTTTTTATTTTTTATTTTTGGAAGGGAAAGTAATTTTTTTCTTTACACGTTTTAAAGATTTTTTCATTTGATTTATAACTGTTCCCTAAACAACTAACTTTGTTAACAAAGATAATCATAATTTATACGTGCAAAAATTGTATGAAATATTGTATCAACATTGATAATTACATGAGTTGTTGTAAAGTTAATATAGTCTAATATATTTTTATATTAAGATAGTGAAATGGCATTCAATAAAGTAAATAATTAGACATTAAAAAAAGTAATTTAAAAAGAGACAATTTTAATTGATTCACTTTTAAAATAAAATGACCATTCCACTAATTCACTTTAGGAATAACTATTTAACCAAAACGATTAAAAAGCAATTCCATAGAAATGGCTATTGCTAAACCTATTTGTTCAACCAAACAGAGAAGAGATTGCATTTTAAGAATTATCATCATTCCGATAGTCATTTCATCAAACCAAACGTAAACTTACTTCTCAAAAAAAAACAAAAACCCAAATTTTTTAGGACGATGTTAATTTAGGACTAGTTCATTTTAAATTAGAGACCCATGGGTTTACAAAATATGGTTCCAGGTAATTGTGGAATTTACCAAAATGAAAAACAAAAGAGTACCAAATAAACAACAAAATAAAGTAGACAATCATTACAAAGTTACAGCCAGAGTGAACCTTCCTACGATCAATAAAAACAAAAACAAAAAATAGACAATTATTTTACGGATCAAATGCAGCGAGATAATTAGGTACAAATTTCTCAGATCTTAACTACAATCTAGATTGGATGAATGGCCCGCTTCCTTAGGCGAGCGGTAGCCGGCGAAAGAGCTGAGAGGTTTCATCTCCGGAAGTGAACGTTCACAGCTGAGGGCTGTAGGAACACATTCTGCTGAATGGAGAGAGCAAATGGCAGAAATGGATGGAACAAGAATGAGGCTATCTTTTTGGTCCTACTGTCAGTGTTTCCACCTTCAGGGCCTATTTCAAAAAGCAAATCATCATATCCCTAATTCAAGGGTCGATTCGTTTGAGGAAGCATATTAATTAGCCGTTTCTATCATATAGCATGATTCTTTTTTTTTTTTTTTTTTTTTGTAGCGACAGTGAAAAATTAACAAATGAAACCCTAGCTATCAGAAACATGAATACAAGACATTCGGAAAATGGATTTTCCAACCAACAATCGAAGAGAAAATTAAAGTAAATATAGACTAGCCTTTGAACGTCTGTTCTGCCCACTTTCTTGTTAAACAATATGTCATTTATCAATAACACACAACAGCATTTTTCCATACGAGAAACACCATTTTTTTCCGCAGATCTAACCGTAACCAGGAAAAAGTCTGCACGTTTTTTGTAATGCAAGATGCAAGCTGCATTTCATCTTTACAATAGTAATTTTCAAACAAGAAAAGTGCAATTTTCTAACAAGAAACTTGTTTTATGCTAAACTGGAAGCAACAAACTTCAAAGTTTGAAAGACATTTTCCACACAATAATGTGTTTCCTATTTATTCTGGAGTGTCTAATATCTTTTGGTTCTGCAACAGAGGAAATGTATATACCTGGCTTAATTTTAAATCTGAGGGTTTGCGGTGGTCTTCTTAAGATGAACTTTATGGGATTATCTGTTGACTGTCTACGCCGGTCGGCTGCAGAAATCAGCTGCAAGTGCAAAGAGCAGGTGTTTAAAATCGGGCATACTTTTTCAATGTATCTCAACCAGTTCAATCCCACAGACAGATTAGGAAAATTTATAAATTTAACTGTAGAACATTTGACAGAGATGCAAAATAAAAAAGAACACTTCCACCATTTTATGTACATATTTATTTGTATCAATAGATATCTTGTGTCTTTTTTTTTTTAATCCTCAAAAAAATTAAAAATAAAAAGAACTAATACATCTTTCCTTTCATTTTTCATGATGATTCCTTAATCGACAAAATTGGAATATAAACTTTTTTTTGGACTCAACCTACCTTATATAATATAACTAACCAATATTGGGAAACGATTTCCAAATATTTCAAGACTCAAAAGAATGCTTAGGGAAAAAGACTACGCCATGATCTGGGACTAATGCTATGCTTGGGAGAATGTGTGGGCCGGTAGTGTACCATTTTCTGTCCAATTTCCCCATCTTTTTTGTCTTTCTGCTAGTCATAATAGTTCAGTTTCCTCTTTCTACTCTATGGATGCGAATTTTAATCGCTTGGAATCTACATTTTAGGAGGGACCCTAGAGAGAGGGATTTGGGTGAGTTGGTTGACTTGATGTCTTGTTTAGAAAGGGTGAGCGTGTGTGATTGGATTTCAAATAGGTGGGAACGGAAGTTGGAGGGGTCGGGCTTGTTCACACGGAAGTCGTTTTTCATGTGCTCATTGACAATCAGTCATTCCATGAGTTTAAACCATGCCCTTTCATTTGGAAAATCTGGGTTCCAACTAAAGTTCAGGTTTTCAATTGGCTACTTGCTCTTGGAAAGCTGAATACTCACGATTTGCTGCAAAGAAGGCCTTTTTTGTCCATATCTCCATACTGGTGTGTTCTATGGAAGAAGGATAAGGACACAGCTGATCATTTGTTTTAACATTGTCAGTTTTCCATGAATATATGGAATAAAGCTTTGAAGGAACTTAACGTTACATGGGTAGTTCCGAGCAGCATTGTGGAACTGTTGGAGGGAGATTTAACGAGAGGAAGAAGTAAGAAATGCGACAGGTTATGGAATGTGGCTGTGTTGACCATCACATGGGCGCTATGGTTAGAAAGGAACAAACGTATATTTGATGATAAAGACGGAGAGTTTTATGAAGTCTGGGATAAAATCAAGCACTGGGTAGCCCTTTGGATTTTTCAAAGCAAAGAGTTTGATGCTTTTTTGGTTCTTGACTTACAAAGGGGTTGGGATTCTCTGTTACAGTAGCTCAGTCTTATTTCTACTTCTGTTTTTGCTTTTGATAGAAGTTAAGCTTTCTATTGTTTTTGTTTTCGCTATGTCCTGCTCTTTTTCCCTTTTATGCTCAGGACTACTTGTCCTCTATTGTAGCATTCAGTTCATTAATAAAACCCCAGTTTCTAGTTCCTTACAAAAAAAGAAGACTACGCCAATAGCTCCTTGATGTTACAAACTTGCAAATGGCCTTTGCATTCTTCCCGCACTAATGTTATACAACATTATCAAATTCAAACACCATAAAGATTTTATCAGACTTATTTAGAGAAGGGAGTAGAAAAAGTCCGACACCCAATACAGTACTCTAAGTTAAATTTAAAATTACTTGCCCCGGGTTCAAGATGTGACAAAGATTTTACCTATACTCGCACATCATCCATGCATTTAAAAAGTTGCTTTCTAAAATTACAAGGCTCTTTTCTCTCAATTACGCCACAGCAAGACAAGCCACAAACTGAACGCTAACAAGCCGTTACCAAAACTATCTACCTTGGAATATGAGTAAGAAAATGAAAAGTTTATAGGTCAAACCTTTTCATCATACCGATAGAGAGATTGGTCAAAATAGGGAGAAGGACTCAACGACTGAGAATTAATAGGCAGGGAGGCCAGCATCTTCTTCACAAACTAAAAAACATTAACTTTTTAGATGTCAGCTTTTTGAACAAGGTAAATGCATCAATACAGGCCGTAAATACCTTGCTTCTATAACTGTAACAAGTAGAATATTTCTTATGCCATAGCAGTAGAAGTATAAACTTTACAAGTAGATGCTATTAGTGAATGTGAAATTTACCTGTGACGAACTAGTTGCTTTGTTTCTAAGTAATCTCAATTGCTCCCTAGCGTGAATATTATTCGAGTGAGACGATATAAAATTCATGTGTAATGAGTTTTTTGATGTCGTGTGAAAGTGATCACAAAACTGCTCAAACAATAGGTATAGCTCATCTGCAGAATTCTGTATGCAGTAAAAATAAGTCGAAGACTGAGCAAGTTACAAGAAATAATATTCACAATAAGAAAAGGAGTATGAAAGTTTTTTTACCTGATAGAAAGCTACAATATCAGTTGTCTCCATGTTATATACAGCGAAAAAGGCCGGGTGGTGATCCATAGCTCGTGATACCTAAAGCTCCAAAACTAAAATAATTACCACATATGCCGTCAAGTGTGCCCAAAAAGCATCAGAACATTAAGTTGCGCTCTAGCAATTTATTTCCTTTAGTAGCTAATTTCTAGAAAGATCATCCCTAAAAATATTCTAGAAAGATCAAAACTAAAATGCATATAACAGGCTGAAGAAATAAAGCTATTTCGTTTAAGAAACAGAAAAGTTTGTAGAAATTTCTCAGCTTCCTATGTATCTGAAAGGTACTAAAACTTTATTTAAAAGGTTGAATCTTGGACATTTAGAATTTCAGGTCGTTCAGTATTTAATCTATATCTAGGTAATATGTCAGAGTTTGAAAGAAGGAATAGAATCATATAGAAAACAGTGAAGCCTGCACGCCACTAGGTAGTTCAGACTCTTCTAAGGAAAAACTACTCAAAACTAAAGAGTGTTCAAAGAGCTCGGGTAACAAGTTGTATGGTACCTGTTTGGAAAGGCTCCCTTTTGGCTTTAGCCAAAAAGCCAACTTTTGGAGTATTTGGATGGATTTTCAAAAATTTCTTTTGTTTCGAAGAGCTTCAAGCAATAACAGCGGAAGCTGTTTTAAGTTTTTTATGAAACGTTTTACTTCCATTTAAGACCATCTACATCCGTAGATAGACCAATGTGTGGCGTCCAAACACTAACAGAAAAGCTGTAACTTCTGCTTTTTGTTTCTTTACTGCTTAAAGCCAAAAGTGAAAGCCATACCAAACAAATCCATAATTACCAAAAGAAAGCAATGTCTAAATGCCATCAAGCCTAGATATAATGGAGCTCACATCTATTTAGTGAAAGTCCAACTGCACGAGACTCATTCCAGAAAGCATCTGTGTTGTGCAGTCAGAATAATTTATCCGCATGTTTTTTGCCAAGCACAGACCTACTAAAAGATAATTAAAATGCTAGAAAGAATATCTCACTGCTCCGTCTACACTGCCGAACTTGATAAGCAAGTGGTGCCGGTCCAAGAATTGTACCTAATGAAAATGTTACGCACAAATAACTTGTCATTGCTCATTCCATTTACACGACAACAGAATGAGCATTTTTGCACCACAAACACTAGCCTATTTGACAAAAGAATATGAAAGCAATGCCTTTAAACTTCGAGAGAGAAAACAGCAAGCCTACAAAAGAATTTAAACATTACCTTCCAGATAATCAAGTCGATATAGTCTTGAAAATGGAAATAAAACTTCTTCTTCAGGTACTGAACCCTCTGGAAGATTGAAAAAGCAGTGTAAATCAGTAATTAAAAATAGAAGGACGCCAACTCAAGATCATCTATGATGACGATTACCTGATTACTAATGGCAAAGTATATCAGGACCACCAGCCCCCCACCCCACCCAAACAAAAAAAATAAAAAAGATACGAAAGACCAATATTATTACATAAAAATAATCATAATAGATCTACTATTAACATGTTTTCATGTTTTCAAAATGGAATAAAAGCAGAACCCCCCGTTACATTTTCCTTTCTAATCAATATATGTTATATCATTTCATTGCCATTGGGGCAATAATCTTTCAAGAAAACAATCTCAATGCTGTCTTTACAATATCATTCATCATGGACACAAAAATTACGTATTTGGAATGGGGTGACCATTTTTAATTTTTAAATCTAAAATTTTGTACCCCAGCCCCACCAATGGAATAAGAAAACTCTTAAAAAAGAGATGCATTTCAAGCACAGTGGATGTAATCATGTACAAACTATTATCATCATGAAATCCAGAAGCAGAAAATCCGCAAAGAGGGAGAAAAGAAAACCAACACATACAGACACCTAAGATTCTAATGACTTTCTTAAGGCCAAAACACAGTCTCTTTACCGTTTTAAACATTTTGCTTCCTCTTCTTCTTAAAGCACCATATTACATATAATACTATCTTCCACACAGGACCAGCCCCTAACCAACTCAACAACTTACCTACCAATAAAGAATGGCAACAACTTTTTTAATGAGAAAAATCCTTTTATTGGAAAAACTAATGCACAGAAATCCAATTTCCTTTGCAAAATAACAAACTTCAATAGGAATAGAAGTAAAGACCCTTCTTTATTGGAAAAAATGACACATACAAATCCAATTTCCTTTGTAAAATAACAATGCATTTAATACTGAACCAATTTAAACGCAAAAAGTACCAGAAAGGAAAATCTTAATTGAAAGGAGAGATACCAACCAAAGTATGATTTGTTTCTTCATTGCATATTCCTCGAAATATAAATGAAAGCAAACGCTGCTTAACACCACTAAGAAATGAATTTTCTGAATTAAGCTGATTCTGATGTAAGCCGTTCTCGACATGGTTCTCAGTCAGCTGATTATGCCACCAACAGCCGAACTATCAGTTAGCATATAAAAAAAAGATCTATATTTTCTTTATAACCAAGGAAGTAAATCGAGATGATAAGTTGAAAACTTAGTGCATTTCCAGCATCTTATTGTGCAAGCAAACAGATCCAGTATATTTCTTTAAATTAGTTAGACACTAGAAAACACAAGCCACTCACTGAAGCATTTGAATTGAGAAAAAGTTCATCATCTTCACGGCAAAAGGTCCCAATTGCCCGTACATCAACCAGGTTCCCAGAGTCCCGAATTTGAAGAATATGTATTGTTTGATAGCGAAGTGACACAATTGCTAGAAGATCATCATACAAGAAGACACCCATATTGTGGGCGGCTAAATTGACAAAATCATCGTGAAAGACCTTCTCATCCAGTACAACGCCATCTTCTAGTCTAGAGTGGAATATAGATTTAGAATCATAGGCTGAGATATAGGCAGCTCAAAAAGAAGAATCAAAATTCTTTTTATAAGTAATATGGTAAAGAAATGAAAAACAGAACCCATAATTGAAAACTTAGCGCGCACCTCAAGAGATGAAACGTTATCTTTTCTATTGATGTAACTCCTGGAATGGCTCCACCGACAGGAGGTGCGTCGTGAATTTGTGCGGTAGAAGTAGTAGCAAAGAGTCCAAATCGGTTACTCTCCAAGTATAGGAAGAAATCCGTGCATATAAGCTCATTGCTGGAAGCAAGTGATACGCAGTAGAGTTGGGTAAAAAAACTATCAAACCTCTTTGCTTTTGGGGGAAGATCATGAATATCACAATCTTCATCCGTGCATGAAAATGAAAGCCATGTTGGTCTATATACAATCAACTCCTGATGATTTCTACTGAAACATATGAGGTATTGGCCATCTTCAGTGAATTTGCGGAACAGATGATCTGGGCACTCAACATCATATATGGTATAGCTAGGAACCAAGTTCTCATAAAATCGTCTAGCGCAATAGACCTGCAAGCATTTAAGTAATATTCACGTTTCTATAGTTGAGCCACACTAGGTTTCAACAATTTTTAGACATTCACTTCCCCGACAGTCCAACAATAGAAGGTGGAGTCTAGTGAAGAAATACTACAAATCATACAAATTGGGCTTTTTTGTTCACTAATGTTTCTTTACTTTCAACTAGAGCGATTTTTTTCCCTTAAGACATTAGTTTTAAGGTAGTTATTGCAGGCATTAATGGGAGGGACGAAATCAAATACTAAATTAAAAGAGAGAACAAGAAGATACACTAGTGCCAGGAGGTGGAGTGCGGATTTGGCGCTCGAAAATCCTGGCAACAATATTGTTGCTTCTGAACATTAGTGCCCTTGCACAACCTCAAATGATGTTTCCCCTGGCAACCAGCAAGTAAAATTGTAGCAGAGGAAAACATCATGGAGCACGAAAACTTTGCAAAATCAAGAAGGGGTAAAAGAACTACCTTATTAAGAGTTGCAAAAGAAAAGGCCTGCTGATTGAGCTGCACAGGGGAGGCGATGGTAGTTATCAAGTCATAGAGACGCCTAGCCTGTAAGCTGGCCCCCTAAAAACCCATCATCTAGTAAGGATTTGCCAAGCAAAATGATAAGGGATATTTTGAATAAAAGTAGAAAGGAAATTTGAAATTAAGTAAATTTTTTTTTTTTTATCAAAAAAAAGTTTTTTTTTAAGTATCGAAATTTTTTTAGTTTTTTAAAAAAAAAAGAAAAAAAATTGTATCGAGAGGAGTGACCTAATTAGGGTGGAAATAAAAAAAAACTGAAACTGTTTTGATACCTAAAAAGTTAATTTTTTTATATCTAAAAACAAAAAAAAAGATATCATTGACCAAATAAATTTTTTTAAAAAAGTCTTTTTTCAAAAACCCCCTTTTTTTTTAAAGATGAGATACTAATAATAGAAAAAATTACATGTTAAGCCACACCTTTAAAAAATATATGTTTATTTATATACACTTAAAAAAGTAATGCCACATTATTCATATTACACGTTTAAGTTGTATCACATTTAAACATGTGTAGATTTATAAAATGTAAATTCTAAAAGCTAGTATTTATAAAAATTCCCAAAATATTAACTGTTATTGGAAGATTTCTCAATTATTTATAAGGAAAAAACAACTTTATTGGGAAAAGGAAAGTACAAAAAAGAAGAAGAAACCAAGCCTTCGAAACCAAGCTATACTTATTATTAAAAGAAATATTTATCTTTTTATACCCCCTAATTTAAGTTAATTCAAAACATATACTTTCGGTTTTGGATCTCATCGAATTTATACCTTTAGATTTGATTTAATATACGAGTTTATACCTTTTCCCAATCAATATTCATTTTTTATTTAAGAAATTACCCAAAATACCCTCAAATTGAAAAATAAGATAATTTCACAAATTCAAAAAAACATTACACTAAAGTTTTTAACTTCAAAAATGTATAAATTACCCTCGAAAATAGGTATTTTGTGTGTTTTTGTTTTCTTTTTATTTTTTGAAAATTTTAATTTTTCGCTATATTGTTTAAGGATAATTTGGTCATTTTAAATATCTAAATCAACTATTGACTATAGTAAGATATAAATTTATATATTAAATCTAATCTGAAGGTATAAATTAGATGAGATCTAAAACCAAAAATATAGTATTTGAATAACCCTAAAATACATGATATAAAAAGATAAATATCCCCTATTAAAAAAATAAAAAGGCTAGCTAAACTATGAACTAATTAGAAGTTGCTCCACTGAATTCACTCAAATTTTGAAGGAACTTCAATAAAAACTTTCAATCAATCTTGGAAGAACTTGTAGGTTATTCTTGAAATACTTCGCATATGATTGAACAAAATTTTCATGCTTACAAGAATTACTTCTCAAACTGAATTATAAAAGGGACAAAAAAGTAAAGACCGCAAGAGAACAATTCCAATCAAATTATAATTTGTAATGAATTGATTCGCTATACTTGCATAAAGTTTTCAATCATTTTGACAGTAAAATTCTAGGTTTTTTGAGCTTGTAGAATAAATTCTTATATTTAAACTTTTTTAAAAAAAGAAGAGATGCTAATTCTAATCGTTAATTTCAAAAGTATCCATTAAAAAAAAAAGAATAAACAAACCTAAATTAACAAAGTAAAAAAGAAAGTAGTAATTTTGATGAAAACTAGGAACCAATGCTAAAAGAAACTTGAAGATTCTAGAGCAAAATTTTTCTGGTCTAAGTTTGTTGGGGTGAAATTAAAGGGACAAAAAAATATATATTGAAATGAAGAGAACAAGGTAAAAATGAAAAAATCGGAGATTAGGTTTTTTCATGACAAAATCCCAACTTCAAATAGAAATAAATTACAAAAAGAAATAAAAACCAACCATGGAAATGAAGGAGTTAGGATTACAGGATAGGCTAGAAATTGGCTCGTAACGGCGGAAATGCTCGGAGGATCGACACTCGACAGGGGAGTGGAGGGTCACTAATGAGCTGCTTTATCTTATCTGAGCTCCAAGGTTTTTCATTTTTTATTTTTTGGTCTTTTTGCTTAGATGCCCCTAAACTTTTTCGATTTGGCCATTTGGTCCTTTAAATAAAAATTTTGAGGTTATCAGGATAGTATTAAAAAAATACAAGATACCTTAGGGTGCGTTTGATAAATTGATTCGAACTAGTGATTTGATTTGAGTTTGTGATTTGAAATAGAGAGGAAGCTAAGTCCTTATATAGAGAAAAGTTGTGAGAGAATTATACTTTCCTCTCGATGTGAGACTTTTGCGCTGCTGGTTAAAATAGTAAAAGAACCATAATAAATAAATAAATAAAGGCTATCATTTGATGTTGGATGCTTATCCAGTGTAGCGGTGACAAGAGCAACAACATACCTCGAGGTGTAAGGTTTAAATTTTTGCACTTACAAAATACAAAATTTCTTTTGTTTTAAGCTTATACTATTTAATATATAGATATATATTTCTTGATTGATTTTATTGATATTTCAATGGAGACATAGGTCTAAAATTAGCGTATTTTTCGTATAATTGTATTTTTAGTATAATCACTTAACTTAAAAAACTTAAAAAAGGGTTTTTCTTAATTGGCTTAAATTAAAAATAAATTAAAAATTAAGGTTACATATCCTAGGTATATATTCTAATAATAATTAATAGAAAGAATGGTTTATAAAGTTATAAAATATATCTTAAACTTAATTAATTAGTTTCAACAACCTATTAGTTTTGACCACAAAGTTTATATTCTATATTTTCTTATATATTATTTTAATAAATACACTTGAAATATATTTCTTTTACTAAATACTATAGTTTTTAAACGTGCTATAAACGTGTGAGTCATGTTGTGTTATGTTGACATGTTTACTGCATATTTAATTAAGCGTGCTAAACGTGTTAGCATGAATCCAATATATTTATTTTCATGTTATTTGTGCCAACGCATTTATAGCCCAATTAATAAACACGCGTTCTAAACTCGTTTATATCGTGTCATCGTGCTGTGTCTGAAATTACCGGCTCTAACGTAGTGTCAAGGAGAAAAAATTAAAACATAAGGTCATCTAAGTAATTAAAAAGTATAATTAGTTTAGGATAACTATACCATTAAGTTCATAAAAAATATAAGTTTAGAATTTATGCGTATAGGTTTCAGTAAGAATTATAAGATAATAACAATATGACAAGCTTAATTATACTATGCATGTTGAACTAGTTTTTAGGAATAACTGAAAACTTTTAGCTAGAAAGCTTAACGGTAAACCAAGATAATATATAATAAGTTAAAAGGATAAGAAAAAGTGCAAAGTTACGAGAAATGCTAACTTGAGACAAGTCAATATATCCTTATCAGAGTATAATTAAGCACTTGTTCAATTATACTAATAAAATCCAAATATTAAATTTAAGGGTTTTTTGTTTTTCTTTAAAAATAAACCTAAATATTTATTTTATGTCAAGATTCGTGAAATTCCATAGCTCTATAACTGGAGTCAATTCAGTAGTATAAAATATCGTTAAACGTTATGACAAGGTTATTGGTAATCCGTTCATGACCCAAAAAACTCACAAAATTTATGTTGGAATTTAAATAATGAACTCAAGGATTTTTTTTTTGAGAAAATCTCATATCAAGTCTTATGATTTGAGAACATGTGGAATTATTAAACAAATTCTAAAAACCTATATTAAATGGTAAAGCTAGATTTCATGGCTCAAAAGTGCAAAAATAATTCCGTTATGATTTTAAACCGCGATTTAAAGCAAAGGAAAATTTAATCTATAAATTAACTTGAAATTCGACTTTAGAAGATTTTCAAGTGCAATATGGAGGAGTAGTTATTGAGCAATCTGCAAGTGCATGGGTCGTGTAAGTAATTTGGGTGTGTTTAGTTCAAGCATTCTTTGAACTCAATGAATTCAAATTTGGATTTGAGTATCAAGAATCCTTCGGATACATATTTGTTTCCCCCAAAATCTGAATCATGTGAGTATAAAGAATCCAAGTTTTCAGAATTCTCATCCCTCCTTAAACTTTTAATACTTGGATATCTTTACTACAGTAAAAACTAAAATTCTCTCTCCCATATTTGAGGAAAAAAAATTATAACTTCTTCATTTAATATCCAATTGAGATGATTCTTTTTTCACTGTATTCCTAATGAAGAGAGGAATAAATCAAGATTCATATTGCATATTTTTTAAGATCATTAACATTAAGATTTTGTTAGATTTATTAGTAAATTAAAAACTATCTTCACTACTTTTCTAAATATAAATTTCAATTTTATTCCATACTCAAATTAAAACTTAAATACACATTTAAACGTCAATTCAAATAACAATTCAAATCACTAACTCAAATCCTAATTTAAATTACACTAACTTAAATTAAATCACTAATTCGAATCTATTTACCAAACAGACCAAAAGTGTATTGGAGTATAGATTTTGTTCCCACATGATTATGTTCAATTCTACTTCAATACCAAAATAAGATTAACTCCAGCTACTGGACAACCAAAATTAAAAGTAAAACAAAAATAAAAAAAAAAAGAAAATGAAAACTAAAACCTAAAATGAAGATAAAAACTCTAAAGGAATGATTTCGCTTTACTATTCCTATGTTCTTCCAATCTAGTGATTATTAATTCCATTTAATTCATCAATCAAAACTCTAATTTCACCTCATTACCTCTCCTAAGTGTCAAATGAGAAAATATGCATTTTAAAGCGATTTTTTTTATCTACTCAAATATCTATACATGAGAAAATATGCATTTTAAAGCGATTTTTTTTATCTACTCAAATATCTATACACTCATTACGTTTAAGCCTCACAATCAATTGCTAAGCATTACCGACCTCTCGAACTCAATACTATTTAGGTTGTGTTACTCAATTTCGATATATAAAATTCCTTTTCCTGAGTATCAATCCCACATATTTAAATCATTCAATTTAGTGATTAAGTAAATGAAAAGCATAAAGCATAGATCACACAAATAAATTGAAGTAAAATTTTATTAACAATAAACCAAAATTCAAAACATAGTTCAAGCTAAGCTACGTCAATCCTGTAGATAAAAAAAAAAAATCAATTCATAGCAATAATTATCAACAAAATCTAAAAGAAATTATACATCATTAAAACAACAAAAATTTAAAGAGAATAAAGATTAGAATAAACTATTGTGAAAAAGACCTAAATTTCTTCTCCTTATTTGCCTTCTTGAAGCTCCAAAAATGGCCTCCTCTTAAAATTTATTAAAACTGAACTGGCAAGATTGAAAATTAAACCTAAAACTAAAAACAAAAAATAAGACTAGAAATAAAAACTAATGCTAATTATTTTTTCTTTTCATTTTCCTCTTCTTTTTTTTTGCCCTCTTTTGCTTCCTTGAATTAGCTTCAGTCATCCCCAAAATCGGGTTAACGTTTCCTTTTAATTCACTCCCACGCCAAGCAAGAGGAAGAATGAAATGCATCAAGGCGCGGGGTGCGCTAACGCAGTGGTACAAGTTGATTCACAACGAGGAAGAAATAGGCGATGTGGCGTGCATTTATTGGCTGAGGAAGTAGGTGCATTGAAACGAACAGGAAGGGTGAAGCACGGGAGCGAGAAGGAGGTGGGGTGTGCTGACAACATGGGAAGCGTGGCATGCTCGAATTCGATGGGACCTGTGAAGTCTGCTTTGACGCGTCATTGTCGGTTGTCTGTGTCACGCGTGCATCGGTGCCCTTCTAGAGTTGATCGAATGGCCTGTATCACAAGTCTCTGTGAACTTGCACTCGCGAGATGTGGCTTCGTTTTGTACGTTGTTGTTTGAATTTTTCTTCACTTTTTCGGCCCATTTTTGCTCCTGATTTACATATTCACCCCCTCGCCTACACAAAAAGGGAAATAATAATAATAATAATAATAATAGTAGTGATACTAATAATAATATTCAATTGAATTAAAATCAAAACTAAAATCAAATTAACAAAAATAAAATAAGATGTAAAATATATAAAAATAAACAACATTAAATAAAAATATAAAAATATAGCAAAAATATATGCATTAAATGACATGAATAACTCTATTTTGATAGGGTTTTCACACCTCTAAACTTAATATTTTGTTTGTCTTCAGGCAAAAGAAAAGAAAAAAAGAGAAATAATAACATAAAAATAAAATAAAAATATCTCAAGGACTAAACACTTTAAATGTATAAAAGAGGTAAAAACAACTTTATTTTTATAGAGTTGTCACACCTTTAAACTTCAGATTTTACTTGTCCTTAAATAAAAGAAAATAAAAGAGACAAAAATAAAAAATAAAAACAAAACTAGAGGCAAATTATTCTAAATTGATGATTTCAATGGATTCAAATATTGGCTATAAAACATAACTTGAAGAAAAATGCAAATGTAACCAAGCTTGTGATTAATCCTAAAGCATGGTCTATTTCTAATTGGAGTCTCCAAGTACAAGTGGGTGTAGCCTTTTCACTTTTTGTTGCATTCAATTCGAATAAGCTTATGCAAATATGAAGTTAGCAACAATCTCAAGTAACGCAAACAAGTCCTATAAGTATGCTTTCCATGTCTCTCTTTGCTAATGTAAACCAATACACCAATACCACACTAAGGATTCTTAGGACTTTTAATAAGCCTGTAATGAATGACTTAGGTGAAGGGTAGGATAAAGGAAAATTTTGTGGCTCAAATCACATCCTAAGCACATTACCAATCTAGGACATTTGTACAGCTCTATTCCATTTTTCATGTGACACTCCCAAACTTTGATTCAACTTTCTTTTGTCAATCACTTTATTCCTTTCTTTATTTTGTCTTTTTTCTTTCTTTCTTTCCTTTTTTTTTTTGCTACTATACCCCCAAACTTATTTCTTTCTTTCTTTTTATGAACCAAAAGCATAGCACTTTTTCTCTTTTTTTTTTTTCGCTTTTTTTATAAACATAAACACATAACACAAAATGAAACCTTTTAAACTCCATCCTTCCTCCCAATTTTAGCAAAGCTCCATTATTTCCTAGATTGGTCACATGCTTAAAATAGGGTAAAGGAATGAAAATTATTTAAAAGCTAGGCTAAAAAAAGTGGCTAACAAAGAAAGAATACTGAAGGCTCGAAGGGGTGTGCTAGGGGCAAGAATATGGGCTCAAACATTCTAAAGGTTGCAAGTGGCCTGCCATTTCTTTAATGAAGTGAGGTCTAGGGTTTCATTTTGAGAGTAAATCAAACAAATTCTAAGACTTGGAAGACTTAAAAATCACGCATGTACTCAAACATCCTCCAAAAATACACACAATTCAAAGATCTAGGCATTGTGCTCAAATATGGATCATCTTAATCAAGTTAAAGCAAACTCAAGATCTAAGCATAATCTTAGGCAATATCCATGCTTTTCCACAAATAATGTACAGTTTCCAACCATAGTTCTCATCACTAGTCTAGAAGGAATCATCAAATAAAACATAATAATCTCTAATTATTCTAAACTTTTACATCTTTTCATTTTTTTTCAAAAAGCAAAAAAAAAAAAAAAAAAACAAATCAAAACAAAATTTTAACGTTCCCCCCATATTCAATATGCACAAAATTCTCAATGTGTAAGAAAGCACAAAAAATAAGAAAGTTTAAAGAAAACTCTCCTTGCTAACACTAATTGGTACCTAGGCAAGGCTTAATGTCCTTTAAGTTCACGAGACACCTCTTGCAGCTCCAACTCTCCTTTGTTCCACTGCTGACACCTACAAAAGAAAAGAAAGAAAAACAAAGTTAAGAGTTCCTAAAAGTTGAAAACAAAACTCAAAATTCAAAGAAAAAAAAAGTTTAGAGAACTTAGATTACCTCTTAAGAAGCGCTGGATTTAAAGTCGTCGGATTGACTTTTAGAGACGCCCCCATCAAAGAGTGATTTTTGCCTATAATTGGTATCATACAATACTACATATGGGTCTTGGTTATGAATAACCTCAAGCTTGGTATGATTTGGAAGCATTCGGCACATTGCTCTAATAAGACTTGGCTTCATTGAATGTGCTTGTTGGGCAAGAAGCAAGGACAAAAGTTTTGGTGAAATTTTAGAAATTTCGGTGGAAATTTCTAAAATTTGGATGTATCAAAATATCTTTCTACTGTATTACTAATATTGGAAAATATTAGAGAAATATCAAAACATTTGATAAATTTCTTTAAAAATATCTATGTTGGAAAATTTATAGTGTATTTTGTACAAAATTTCGATTCATATTAGCAAAATTTTGACAAAACTTTGGTAATACCAAAAATTACAAAATTTAATGGATTGTTCCCTTTAAATAATCGAGCGGTATTTTGTACTTTCAATAAATGAATATTTATCCTATGAGTTTACAAGGAGAGAGCGAGTAACATCAAGAATGTCAACATCAGTGATAATATTTCCATGAATTTATAATCTATGAATTTGGGAACTAATTATAAGAGCTCCTCCAATGAAGCTCCTTATGCTGACTATCCATAAAATCAGGACTTCGAAAACTATGATGCTTATAGAATTTTCAATTATACTCATCCAAGCATATCACTACTATCTCAAGTAAACAATTAGGAGAATCAAAGTCTTTCGTCCATAGAAATACAGTAGGAAGAAGTCAATAAACCTATATATGGCTTATTTCAATAATATGTCATGACACTGAGATTGTTTGAATTAGTATGGAACCTTATTATGTTTTATATCAAGTGATGAATCTTGCATCACAAATATGGAGGATACTTGGAATTAGAGATTGACAATTATACACTATATTGGTTAATGTTTCTTCTTATTTTGTTGCATTGGTTTTTATTATTGTTTATCTATTAGTTTATGACTTAATATATTTGATTTGCTTTTGTGTTGTGGAGCCTCTATCTTTATGTTAGTTTCAATTTGTTGAGACAATTTTTGACCTTCATGAGACCAATATCTTATAAATTTTAGCTTTTTGATTTATTTTGAGTTAAATTGTTAGTTTTGATTTTTTTCCTTTTTAAACCACTCAACCCGACCAATCCACCCAAACTTTAATTAGGTGGATTGGTTTTAAACTTTGGGTTAATTGAATGAGTTAAATTTAAAACCATCCCATCCAAACTGCAATTGGGTAGGTTGAGATTTTCATAAAACCCATCTAACCCACCCGATATTCACCCCTAGCATTACCTTTCAATGGATTGATTTGCATTGTCATTTGGGTAAGTGTCTCTTCTAATACCGCTATAGTCTCTTGAGGTGGGGTGTCAATTTGTGGCTCCATTAAGTTGGAATTGTTCTCCCAACCATGGTTGTTCCTTGAATAATACAAATCCCAATAATTGTACTTCGCTATATCTTCCAACATGTAGTAGGCTTCATCAACGGATAATTGTTAAAGAATGATGATATCATTCCACATTCTACCGTGTTTCTTATTATGTCACTCAAGCCATTAAGGAAAATGTTAAGTTGACCCTCCTTTTACAAACCATGATGTCAAAACATTGAAAGCAATTTTTTGTCTCTCCATCAACCACTATAAAATGGTTTCAAATCTTGTTGAACAAAGTTCAAAAGGACTTGTTGATGAAACATCTCCAAGGACCTCAAATACAAACACTAAAACAAAAATTAAAGACAGTAAAAATAAAATAAAAGAAAATAAAATATTAAAATTAATAGTAAAGCTGATTGGTATCTATATTAACCAAAATTAAACTAAAAATCTCTAGCAACAATGCCAAAAGCTTATTTGTGAGTTTGCAAGTGCACAGGTTGTACACGTAATAAGTATATCGGAGTACGGATATCGTTTCCACGAGGATTGTGTTAAATTCTAGTTAAGTATCGAAATTAGATTAACTCTATAATTATTTGGACAACTAAAATTAAAATAAAACAAAAATAAAAGAAATAAAATGAAAACTAGAAACTAAAATATAGATGGAAACTCTAAAAGAATGATTTCACTTTACTATTTCTATGTTTATCTAATCAAGTAATTGCAAATTAGTTCCATTTAATTCATCAATCAAGGCTCTAATTTCACCTCATTATCTCTCCTGAATGTCAAATGAGATAATATGCATAGACATTTAAAGCAATATCTCTATCTACCTAATGTGTAGACACTCATTAAGTTCAAGCCTCACAATCGATTGCCCAAGCATTACCAGCCTCTCGAATTCAATATTACTTAAGTTGTATTACCCAATTCTGACATATAAAATTCCCTCTCTTGAGTGTCAATCTCCACATATTTAAATCATCCAATTTAGCGATTTAGTAAATTAGAAGCATTAAGCATAGAACACAAAATGAATTGAAATGAAATTTTATAAATAATAAACCAAATATTTAAAACATAATTCAAGCTGAACTACATCAATCCTCTAGATAAAGAAACTCAATCCATTCTAACAATTATCAACAAAATCCAAAAGAAATTACACAAAATTAAAGCAAAAAAATTTAAAAGAGTGTGTAGATTAGAATTAAATTCTTGTGGAGAAAACCCAAATATCTTTTCTTCCTTTGTCTTCTTGAAGCTCCAAAAATGATCTCCTCTTGAAATTTGTTGAAGATGAATTACCAAGATTGAAAACTAAATCTAAAACTAGAAATAAAAACTAATACTAATAAATAATTTTCTTTTTTCTTTTTTTTTTCCCTTGAATCAGCTTCAACCTTCCCCAAAAATGGGGTTTCCCGGGCTCTGTGCTCAAATAAAGGTTGAAGCCTTTCCTTTCCTTTGAATGGTGGTGGCCAAGGTTTTTTTTTTTTTTTTTTTTTTTTTTTTTTTTTTTTATTTCACTCTCACACCAAGTGTTGGGGGTGAGCTTGGCGCCACTGCCGAGTAGCCTTACTCCAAGTGGTCAATAAAATAGCTCGGCAAAGCTATGGGGAGCTAACAACTAATCTCGATGAACTCGGATTGCCTATCTGAGGTGCTCTTCAGGGCCTTCCAGGCACTGGGACATCTAGTTGCCTCCTCAGGTTAGAGACCAGCTTGGGTCGATTTGCCTTTATTCGTAAGCAAACTGCTACTCGCTATCACCTGTTAACAAATGGCAGACAACTCGCCGTCGAATGGAAGGCAATCCACTGATGGAGGGCACGACACTTGTCTTCTGCCTTCTAACATGCTTTGATGTGACATACAGGTCGTGGGCAAAACCCACCTAAAACCTAGTCCAAGTGGCAACCTATAAATAGGGTATATTTATTGCATTCAGATATGCATGCTTCTTCCCACCTAACAAGCTCTTGTTCTCTACCGAGCAACCCCTACCTTGAGCATCGTAGAGCCCTTATCTATTGACTGACTTGTCTTTTTCTTATCTCTAAAGCATCCCTTGTCTTGTTGTAGGTCCACCCAAACAGGCAGAGACGAGCAAGAAAGAGCTAAGCATTGTGCATAGCTGTACGTGGTGTTGATCTGCTGTCAAACTCCAATAAGCATCAATATTTTGGCGCTAGAAGAAGGGCCATCTGTGCCTTCACTTGAAGTCACCAGCCACAACAAGCAATGAGCTGAGATGGTAACTCGAGGCAATGCTCAAGATGAGGGTACCCAACAAGAGGGGTCGGGAGAAGCCCGAAACCGAAATCAGAATCTAGCTAGACCTAAAGGCCATCCATAAGCCACGAGATCCCATTTTGGGGGTAAAGGAAGTGCAACAAGAGCTGAATAGGCGCAAGACCCGATTGTCCAAGACCTTATCCAAGAACTGACCAACATTGTTCGAATACTTACATAGCAACTTACACAACAAGCATAACACCAGGTGGCTCCTGGCCTCTTACCTCTAGTCCTGATTGTCCAGGCTGGGGATTGGGCTGGACGGGATGCCATCGACCCGAGTAGAGTTGATTCCAAGTGCTCTAGAAGATCTATGCAAGGTGTCTCGACAGACAACAGACTCGTCCAAGAAGGTCCCCTTGGCCCACAGGAGGCTCAGTCACCAAAAAGAAGCACAACAGGGTTGCCAACCTGGAGTAGGTGACAGGGTTGAGGGCGAAGCACCCTATAGGGTTGAACTGCCTGAAGATACCAATAGTCGCCAGTTCGTAGAGTTACAGCACCAAATTGATGAAATTTGCAACAATCGCTTCGGTTTGGACGACGTCGATGCCTTAGATCCATCGTTTACCAACGTCATCATATGAGCCCCTATGCCACCTAAATTCAAAGTCCCTTAAATTAAGGCCTACAACGGGACTATAAATGATGATGAAAATGTTGAATTGTACTGAGGACATTTGCTCCTACAAAACGCCAGCGACGCAATTATGTGTAAGGCCTTTTCTTTGACCCTAACTGGACCAGCTTGGCAGTGGTTTTGATGACTAGAGCCAGCTTCGATCATAGCTTTCCGCTAGCTCTCTGACACCTTTTCAATAGCCTTTTCCACAACAAAAGTAAGGAGAAAGGAAATAATTCATAGCGATTCTATGCTCATCATCCAATAGGTCACTAGGGTGTTTCAAGCCTAGACGAAATCCATGACTGTGTATTTACAAGAGTTTAGGGCATTTCTCAGGCAGTTTAAATCTTATTCATTCAAGTAGATACCCAGATCAGAAAACTCTAAGGCTAATGCGCTTGCTCAGCTAGCCTCAGGCCTGGGCAATAGAGAGTTAACCTCGGTCCCCATTGAAAGATTAGCCGTGCCAAGTATTAACAAAGAAGTGGCAAGTGTAGCCGAAGAGCAAGAGACCACCTGGATGAATCAGATCATCCGATACCTAACCACAATCGAATTGCCTGATGATCGAGAAGAGGCACGTTGTATACGCAATAGCTCGGCCTAGTATTTGATGATCGTTGCAAGCTATATCGACGAGGCTACATTACACCATGTTTGAAGTGCGTAGGGTCTAGAGAAGCTCAATATCTGATGAAGGAGATCCACGAGGGGCTATGTGGTAATCATTTTGGGGGACGATTCCTAGCATAGAAATGTCTTCGGTAGGGATATTATTAGCCAACTATGGAGCAAGACTGTAAGAATTTTGTGCAAAAATGTATAAAATGTCAACAGTTCGCGATGGTACCCGGGCACCGCGTCGAGCCATTTACCTTGGTAACATCAGCTTGGCCTTTTGCTAAGTGGGCCATTGATCTTATTGGGCCTTTTCCCCAAGCCTGGTCTTAGTTTAAGTACTGCATTATAGCCATTGACTACCTCACCAAATGGTTGGAGGTAGAACCATGCACCAACATGACCGAAGCTAAGTGCACAAACTTCATGTGGAGAAACATCATTTGTCAGTTCAAGATCTCGCATACCATTGTGACCGACAACGCAAAGCATTTTGAATCCTTAAACCTCCTCTGCCTATACGAGCAGCTCGGCATCAAGAAGGTTTTTTCCTCTCCGAGCTACCCACAGAGCAATGGGCAAGTTAAAGCTGTCAATAAAACGATCAAGGACAACCTGAAGAAAAAGCTTGAAGGCTTCAAAGGGGCATGGATAGATGAGCTCCCAAAGGTGCTCTGGGCCTACCAAACAATTGCCCGAACTGCTACCGGAGAAACTCTATTTTCTTTTGCATACAGAGCTGAGGCTGTCATCCCAACAGAAGTAGGACTACCGAGCTTCAGGGTTGAGCAATACGAAGAAATTCAAAATGTCAAAGCCATGATATGCGAACTTAATTTGCTCAAGGAGAAGAGGAACCAAGTTGTGATTCATAATGCAGCTCGAAACCAAGTTATTACTCGGTACTATAACAAACGGGTCTAACCGAGAAGCTTCAAGGTGGAAGATTTGGTGCTAAAGAAGGTCACCATTCGGCAGCCCAGGTTAGGGTCCTTCGGTCCAAAGTGGGATGGACCGTATAAGGTTGTTGGAATTGTCCGATCATGCACCTACAAATTATCTGACATAGAAGGCAACTTACTCAGTCATCCTTGGAACGTCGAGCTCCCTCAAAAATTATTTTGCTAACCGATGCCAAAAACTCTTTTTGACCTCTGGCTACTAGAATTTAAATGTTATACATCAATGAAAATTTTAATTCCTACGCTGTTTCATTGAGCAATGTGTGTTAAGGAAGATACAACTACTGAAGGGGGGCCATAAGTTCAAACCGAGGGACCAAACAATAACTCCCAAAGAGGGAGATTTGTCCTAACAAACCAGACTGGGGGCCTGACTGGCATTATGCCGACCATTAGTTCATCACCGTATGGACCATTCTAACAAAGTTGCCCTAGCTTAACTATGCCTGACTAACATTAGACTTGTAAAAGTTTCAATGAACTTAAACAAGTCTAAAGGGGGCGATAGAGTATAGGGACCACACGCTGTTGTGCTCTGCCCGATCGAGTAATGGGACTTCCCTACTTGGCTAAATTCAGTAATTGCTTTTTCCTAGGAAGTTTCTTCCCAAAGAACATTTAACTTGGAAAAGTAAGACACCTCGACACTGAGACACTGAATGCGACCAAAATGCAATTAGGAAAATGAGTTCAAAATCTCTGATTCAAAAATGTTCTCTCCCAAGGAACATTCAACTTGGAGAATCAATTCAATTCTTCTCTCGAGAAGTACCTAACTGAGGAAAGAGGTTCGAACTTCCTTCCTGAGGAGCCGTCATGCAAGCTTTCAAGCAACAAAATTTTTAATCCGAAGACAGCCACACTTCGAGGAAAATTTTTAATTCAAAGGTCAAAGCTAAAAGAAAATGCCAAGAAGTGATAAACTTAAGAGGAAAATAAATTTTTTATTACAAGAAGTGGTGGGGAGGTACAAATAACCAGGCACCTCCCAAGCTCGGATAGAGAAAAAGGCAAAAGATAAAAACTAAGCCTAGGCCCTGTCCTCGGCATTATCCTCACCACCGCCGCTGCTCTAGTTATCCCCATCGTCTTCGCTGTCCATTTCGATGATCTCCTCTTGCTCGGGTTGCTACGCTCCGCCCAACTCTAGCCTAATAATGAGCGACCAGTCAAAGCCCGCAGCCTCGGGAAGCTTCCTAAGTAGGTAATCTCGGAGGTCGGTCATCCCAAAGTAGTAGTAGTTGGCATACTTTAGGGACGCCTTGAATTCCTCCACTCCTAGGTGAGGCAGCCGGGCAGCTCCTCCCTCAAGAACTGCCAGTGCTAGGCCTCGGTAGCCTGTAGCTGATCCTTAAGGCGGATGACATCGTCCCTCAATTAGGTGCCCTCGTTCCTCACCCCTTTGGCCTTGTCTCCTCTGCTGTCGCATTGGCCTGCTTGGCCTCTTCCTTTGCCTTCCTAACCTCATCTTCCACCCAAGCAAGAGCCTACTTGATTTGATCAAGCTCAATGTTCTTAGCACCAAGCTCTTTCTCAACCTCGTCCTTTTTGAGGATGGTCTTCTTGTGCCTTTCTTTCTCTAGGTTGAGCTCCTTTTGTCTAGCCATGTAGGCCAGATCTAGGAAGGCGCATGCCTGAGAAGACAAAATTCAATATGTGAAAAACAAGTAAAAAAAACTCGATTCAAAACTTTTACTGACCTTAGGATAGGCTCTCAAAGTCCTCCCCTCGGAGGTTTTCTTAGAACATCTCCTCGGAAACAACTTCCCCAAGGTGTTAGAGGATGTAGCGGCGGTAAATTACTTACTTCCATTGAGGGTCTCTCGTGGAAGGCACTACGACGATTGTGACAGTGGGAGTTTGGGTCTTGCTCGATGAAGCCCTATTCCTCGTTAGCGGGGGTGGAGGAACTTGGACTGTTTTGGATGGTTGCTCAGACCGTGGCGGCTGCTCAAACCTTGATGGCAGCTCTAGTCTTGGGGTCTTGTTTCGTTTTGACCCGACCACTGCTTTCCCCTTTGAATGACGAAGGCGCTTCATCAGGGCCACCTTTAATCTGGGTTGTTAGGTCAGGAGGACATATCTACAAAAGAACACAGAAGTCTCCCAAGTCAGAACGAGCTCGGCAAAAAAAAAAAACTCAGAGCTCACCTTCAATCTAGAGCTGGCCTAATGGATACAGGAGTCAAATCATGTCCATGAGATCTTCATCTGCTATAGGTGGCCAAGCATCGAAGGAGTCACTCGATGAGTCCTCGATACTAGATGATGATGACTCCTTCATTAGCCACCCAAATCTAGAGGTGCTTGGCCTTGGGATTTTGATAGCGCTTGGCCTCGCCACAGTCACTTGCTTGGTTGACCAGGCAAGTTGGATGTCAAAAGGGGGATTGGTTATGCTAGACTCCCCAAATCAGCCATAACGGGAAAAGGTCTCTTTCTCGAGCAGGAAAGACTACTATTGTGTGGACTCTAACTTGGTAACCAGGTCCTCCACTACCCTAATGATGTGGCTAGGCGCCCACGGCCTCTTAGACCACACGTGCTCCTGTTGAAATGTCCTTAGGACACGCTAATCCATAGGGACGACTTCACTGGCTTGGGCTAAATAATTTTCCCCAATGTAGAAATACTCAACTTCCAAAGCTTGTTTGAGTCGGGATTGCTCAAATAAAGTCTTTCTAAAAGTCGGTGACATAATACTAGCCAGACTGCTGGGGAAGCTTCTTCATTTTGTACACCTGTTTAAAGGCCTTCAATGGCATCTCAGTAGACTGGTGGTACCTCTACAGCATGTACATCCCAATCAGTGACCTGTAGCTGTTGGGTTAAGTTGGGCTGGACAGACATTTAGGTCGTTAAGTGCCCAGCAGAGGAATGGGTGGAACAACAGGTGCAATGTAGCTCTAAAGAACTCTGCGTACAAAGTTATACACCCCTCGGCCGAAGTCAAGGGCGAATCATTCTCCTCAGGCACGATGAAGATGATGTCGTATGGGATATTAAATTCTTGGCATAGGTCCTCGAGTGACCACAACCCTCTCTGCCTCGTCCTTAGTAGCACTCATCTCTGACTCTCCTTCCTTGGCCGCTTGTTCTTCATTGGAGATATCCATGGTTATCCTACCCACAACCTGGACAAATGCCTCAAAGTCTCGACCGAAGGTACTTGGCACATCAACGGCTGCCTCCAGCTCAGCTTGCTCTTGGCTTGTAACTCATGACGTACTGGTGATGGCTGCCTTGATGTAGGGATCCTTGCCCCTACATGGTCTCACTAGGCGCTCGCCATCTAGCAAGTCAAGGAACTTCTGCTCCGGTACCGTCTCAGCATCGACCCTAAGTATTTTAGCCAGCTAGCCTACTCCGTCCTGCATTGGAGATAGTCCTTCTATATAAACCTCCATGAAGGTCGATCCTCGATCTTGGTACTACTATCCAACCAGTAGATATTCATGTTTTGTGAGTCAAAAAGGTCACTCATTTTTGCTTACTCCTCGGGAAATTACCTGATCGAGTTATGGATGCTTGGGAAAATAATATCCTCAAGTTGGTGACTATAGCTCCGCAGCTAAAACTCAAAAGTTGCGAAGTATGGCCTTGATCACACATGAAAATGACAAGGAGTAAAGCCCTATTTATAGTAGCTTTAGGAGCAAAAAATGAGGAGGCGCAATGATTACACTTATCAGGGAAGCACCCGATCACATTGCAACATGTGTCTCCTTGAGCTTCGTCACGTGACCTTCTGTCTCTTATTGCCTTGGGACACTGCTTAGGCTTCATCCAGAGCTGACCTCATCCTCTCGGTATAGTCCACCCAGCCAAGCACCGATTGGGTGAATTGGGGGGCTACTGTTGGGGGTGAGTTCAGCGCCATCGTCGAGGAGCCTTACTCCAAGTGGTCGGTAAAACAGCTCGGCAAAGCTATAAGGAGCTAACAACTGATCTCGATGAACTCAGATCGGCTGTTTGAAGCGCTCTTTAGGGCCCTCTAGGCAGCGCCAAAACTAGTTGCCTCCTCGGGTTAAAGACCAGCTCGGGTCGGTTTACCCTTACTCGCAAGCAGTCTGCTACTCGCTATCACCGGGTAACAGATGGTAGATAACTCATCGTTGGATGGAAGGCAATCCACCGACGGAGGGCATGACACTTGTCTTCTGCCTTTTGACATGCTTTGATGTGACATACGGGTCGTGGGCAAAACCCACCTAACACCCGGTCTGAGTGGCAACCTACAACCAGGGTGCATTTATTGCATTTAGATATGCATGCTTATTCCCACCTAACAAGCTCCTATTCTCCGCTAAGCAACCCCTGTCTTGAGCATCGTAAAGCCCTTGTCTATTGACTGACCTGTCTTTTTCTTATCTTATTAGCATCCCTCCTCTTGTTGTAAGTCTACCCGAACAGGCAGAGATGAGCAGGGAAGAGCTTAGCACTATACGTAACCGCACGTGGTGTTGATCCGTTGCCAAACTCTAGTAATCATCAACACAAAGCAAGAAAAAGGATGAAATGCAATGAGCTTGGTGCGTGTTGACACACGGCATGTGTTGATTCACGAAGGGTAGGAAATAGGCAACGTGGTGTGCTTTTGTTGGCTAAGGAAGCAGGTATAAGAAAACGAACAGGAAGGGCAAAGCACATGAGTGAGGAGGGAAGGTGGTAGTACGATGATAGTATGGTATACGTGGTGCGTTCAAATTCAACAAACCTACTATGCTCTTCTCAAGATGTATTGTTGTCGACTATGAATGCCATGTGCACATCAACGCCTTTATGGAGCTGATCGGAAGGCCTGAATCACAAGTCTTTTTGAGCTTTTACTCGTGAGATTAGGCTTCGTTTTGTACATTCCTATTTGAATTTTCCTTTACTTTTTTTTGGCTCATTTTTGCTTCAAATTTACATCTCCCCCCTTTGCCTACGCAAAAGAGAAAAATAACATAAATAGAGGGAATAATAATAATAATAATAATAATAATAATAAAATTCAATTGAAATAAAATAAAAAAATCAAATTAACTAAATGAAATAATAAGTAAAATATATAAAATTAAATAAAAATATCAAGAACATAGCAAAAATATATGCATTAAAGGGTATGAATAACTCTATTTTTATAAAATTATCAGCAGTGTTTAGAGAAACACTTTAATACATAGTATGGCCTTAATTGCCTATTAGTTAGAATTTGAGCTATGCAAGTAATATTTTTGATAAAAATGCTATCTAGACTCAGACATTGATACTGTTAAAAACTATGTCAATTTTGATACAAATACAAGAAAAGTTAAGTTTAGGTATTATGTAGTCAAGAAGTAACCTTAAGATCAATAACAGTTCAATTTTAGTACGTGATTTCAAAATAACATTGTAACTAATAAATTTAGAATTTTAGATTGTGATAAGCTAAGACAAAGGACCCAACAAAACCAAAATTCTCTTATCAGCTAGCTAGTTTCCCCAGCCAATCAAACGAATACCTGTCTTGGAGAAACTTGAAGATAAAGCTTAAAAAAAAAAAAAAAAGACCCTAAAAAGTGGATCCTGTCTTTAAAAAGAAACACCACTTACACTATTCACTCAAAAAATGAAATGACTTAATTTCATGGAGGAAAAATTTCCTTCCACGCTTTCCCGCTTTTGGCGCCACCTTTGTTGTGCTTTTGGACTAATTTTTAACCTAAACAAGCATGCTTAGAACCAACTTAAGATATAATGGAAAGTTAAGAGCAAGTAGTACTTTCGTCTATAAATAGGATTAACCACAACAAAGGCTTATTTTGCCATTTTTCTCCCACTCCCTCGGAAGTAAAACCGATTCTTTCCATTTCTTTAAGGAAGGAAGTTTTTCTTCCTTTAACTCTTTAGCAAAACCGTGGCCTTCTCCTCCCATCCTCTCAAACTTTCCACTTCTCATACTTACAACAAACTAGCCAGAATCAAGAAAAGAAAAGGAGAAAGCGAGGAGGATTGATTAAGAGTTTGTCTACAAGAGTATATTCTAAACTTTTCTATCTTCTTATACTCTAAGTTTGAGTTAGTTTTGTTTATTTGATATTAAAGCAAGTAACAAGGGTTTAAGAGTGTGTTTATGGTGGTTCTAAATGATTATGAGATATTGGGTGATTATGATAATGTTTTAGAGCATGTATGTACGAGATTTGAAGCAGGTATGATAGAAAATTTATTTGCCACAAATTTTACTTAGAGAACAAAACTCTAGAGGCCGAATTCTAAATTTTGTTCAACGTGAGACTCATAGATCACAATGATTTGAACAACTTTACATGAAACGTTTTAAATCGAAATTCCAACTTTAAGGCAATGTTTTGGACATTTTTTAAAAACTCTCCACTTAATGTTCCAGGCCATGTTACAATACTCTTACAACAAATGTAGTACAAATGGCCTGTATGTTTCATTTCCTTCTATCTTTTTATTATTTCAAAGGTATGGTCACTCAATTTATTACTTATGTAAAGTTTCTGTAGCAGCTACAGAACAAATCCATAGTTGTTTCAATACTATTTCGTTAGGTGTTTTATGTGATGTTGCAACATTAGTTGCAACATCAATAGTGTAGATTTCATTTCTGCTTGGTTTTGATATCCAAAAGTTAAATTGTTCCATTTATTGTATGTCAAAGTTGTTTAAGCAACTGCAATATGATTTGTGATTAATTTTGAAACTGTTTCTATTAAGTGTCCTTTGAGATGTTGCGACATAAGTTGCAACATCTACTTTGCAGTTTATGTTTTTGGAAAAAGTGACATTCAAAAAGTCTGAATCATGATTTTTACAAAATACAAAAATTTTATATCTCGATGACATGAAGAACTTTTGTAGAGAAAATTTTAAAAATTATGGCTGTAAAGTGGACTTTGAAATAGATTTATAAAAATGGTTTAATCGATAAAGTTTAAAAAATGACCTCAAATAGAGATGTTCAAAACAAAAAAGACTTTTGAAAAATATGGAAGTTTTAAGTCTTGTCAAAAAAGAGAACTTTTGCAAAGAGAACTTTTATTAAAAACTGTCTCTAACATATAGTTTACAGTGGCTTTTAAATTACTATAGAACATACCTGCTACTTCAAAACAAAACACTTGTCTAATGGTAGAATCACTAATTATGACCAACAGAGGAATTGTAACACTCGAAATGCTATAAGAGTCTATAATTTATAGTTTTATCCAATTTAGACTCCAATTTAAGATATGGTCTTTAATGAAACTTTACGCATATGAAAACAAAGTTTTCAAATAGATTTAAAAACAAAATTGTGGAAACCTAAAATTTTGACTGAAATTTTATGATGGCAATTATGGATCCAACGCCCATACAAGTTTAAGAGCCAATTTGCAAATTCAAATTTCTGATAGTTAGTGCTCAAATATCATAAAATTCCCTTAGTGCACAAGGGCAATACTAGGACTAATGAAATGAAGAGTAACCAGATATGAGCTTATAGGACCAAAAACACTATTCATATTCAAAAGAACTGTAGAATAAATATGAGCCCTATACAGGCAGTATAAGAAATTATTAAGCTAAGTAATAAGGAAAGGATAATTAGTTAATTACAAATTAATTAATTAATCAATTAATTATCCAACATCGCATAAGAGAAAATAAAGGCAATTAAGGAAAATAAATTAGACAAGAATCATAAGTTATGATTGTTGTGGAAGAATTCTTCATGTTGGAAAAACCATTAGAAAATCTAAACTCCTTTGGACCAAATGGGTGAAGAGGCCAAGTACTAAATAGCTAACCTTAGGCTAGGTACAAGCCGGTGGACAATAAGCCAAGCACCAAATGGCCGAAGAGGCCAAGTATTAAAAAACCAATCTTAGGCTCGGTACAAGCAGGCTGATCATAGGCCAAGCACCAAAATGGCCAAAGATCCAAGTACCAAATGGCTAACCTTAGGCTGGGTATAAGCTAGGCGACCATAGGCCGAGCACCAAATGGCCAAAAGGCCAAATACCAAATAGTCAGCCTTAGGCTGGGTGCAAGCCAGTCGACCATAGGCTGAGCACCAAATGGCCAAAGAGCCAAGTACCAAATCGTAGACCATAGGCTGAGCACTAGCTGATCATAGGCTGAGCATTGGCCGATCATAGGTAGAGCACCAAATGGGCAAAGAGGCTAAGTACCCAACATCCTACCTTAGGTTGGGTACAAGCTGGCCGACCTTAGGCTAGGTACAAGTCAGCCAACCATAGGTCGAGAACTAAATGGCCGAAGTCGACCTTAGGCTACGTACAATCGAGTCGACCATAGGCCAAGCACCAAATGGCCAAAAAGCCAAGCACCAAATGGCCAAAAAGCCAAGTACCAAATGGCTGACCATAGATTAAGCACTAGTCAACCATAGGCAGAGCACCAAAAAGGCAAAGATGCAAAGTACCAAACGGCTGACCTTAGGCTGGGTACAAGTCGGTTGACATAGGCCAAGCACCAAATGGCCGAAGAAGCCAAGTACCAAACGGCCGACCTTAGGCTAGGTACCAACTGGCCAACCATATGCCAAGCATCGGCCGACCATAGGCTGAGCACTAAGAGGCCGACCATAAGCTAAGCACTAGCCGACCATAGGCTAAGCCCTAAATGACAAGGTGTTTGGACCTAACCAAATCACATAGTAATGGATCATACCTAAAGACCACCACATGGCACTATCTCAACCATCTGTTGGGTAATTTTCCCTCTTAGAAAATTATGACACTTGTTATGGCTACTTAGGCTCCGTATAATAGTACACCCGGGTCATAGGCCAAACCTAATCCACACCCAAATCCAAGCTAAACTTTATAAATAGGAGCATCAACAAAGGTACAGGTATTCTTCCTTTGCCTACTCTACTTCCCCCTTGCTTTTCTTTTTTTGGTTAGAACATTCACTTAAGCGTCAAGTGCCTTTAGTAGCCACCACATAGATGTCCCGTACTCTAATATCTTTACTTACAGATCCTACCAGACTAGGCAGAGCTGGGCATAACAAGGAACCCAACCACTATGCACCCTTGCACGCAGTATTGTGCCGGTCTCAAGCATCAAGAAGTATGACTATAAGCCAAAATAGAATGTATTTTTGTTATTTTTGTCTACATTAAGAAGTATCATTATGAGCCAGAAAAGTGGTTTTCCTCTCTCGTTACATTTCAAAAATCAGTCATTGTTATAAAGTATAAACCTAATTTTATAACTAAACAAAAATTAAAATTTTTCAAAAAAATAAATAAATTCAAAGATTAGGAAGGAATATTTTATGACTTGTTCAGCAGATCGGACTAGAAAAATATAAAAGAGATAATTACATGTTATGTCATGTTTTTAAAAAATGTGTTTATTTATGTCATACTTGTTAAACTACCATTTATATTACTTTAGTGACATAATAAGATTTAAATATATATGGTATTAATAAAACGTACGTTTTAAAAGATGAGTTTATAAAAATTCTCCTTTTATAAAGTTAGATTGATTGGAAATGACTGAATTGAGCTATATTGAATTTCATGTCATGTTTAGTACCTTTCAGATTACATACTTGAAAATACAATTTAGTAACGGATTAAATTGTATTTAGTTTCTGAAAATTAATTTTGTTAAAATAACTAATAATTATCGTAAACACCATTAATACCTCTTAAAAAAATTGTAAAAATAAAATAATAAAAATAGTGAATAATTGAAACTAAAAACACTATAGTAATTAAATTTTATAATAAGAACCACCATAACAAAAACTTTTTAAACTAGAATTTTGACATTTTAAAATTATTTTTCAGTAGTTATTTAACATTGGGTAAATTGCTTGGTTGGTTCTCAAATTATTTAAAAGTTATTCGTTGATTCCCCTTCTCTTTTTTAGCTTTGAATCCAAATAAAGAGTGCAAAAGTACTAAGATACTTGACAGACGTTAATTTGGTGACAATGTGCCATGCATATGACTAAATTTTAAAGATATTTTAGTAAAATAACAATTTTTTATTACATTTATAATAAAAAAAATTAAACTAAATTAAATTAAAAAATTGTAAAACATTAAAAAAAAGGCTTTTTTCAATGGAATCCCCTAAACTTATTGTCTTTTGCAAATTAGTCTATAAACTGAAAATTTTTGCAAGTGAGTCTTTGAACTTTGAAATTAGTTACAAACCAAGTCCAATTGAAAAATTCATTAAAAAATGAAGGGTTTATTGCATGTGACTAGCTCATAAACAACAAAAAAAGGGCATCGATGGTTATTTTCGTCTAGTTCTAAGTCAAATTTAATTAATAGTCTCAAAAACAAGTTAAATTTAGCTAAAATGTCTATTTTAGTTAAAAAAATTAACGTCAGAATTTTATTTTTTGTCCTTCAATTTTTTATGAAATATAAGTAAAATTAACTTAGATAAAGCATTTGAAAGCAAAATAATCAAATCAAATTTTAATAAAAACATTAAAAAAGAAAAACCTTTGACCTCAAAAAAAAAAAAGTAGAATAGCATCGATTATGTTAATAAAAAAGAAAACATTAATTCTACCCAAAAACAAAAGAAATCATTAATTTGATGTGCATTAAAGAAATCCATATTATCATCTCAAAAAAAAAAAAAGAAAAGGGAAACCTAGGTTAGTTTCATGGTCATTGTTCATTGAGCCATCATGGAAATCAAACCACACCATAACACCTCATGTTCAATGAGCTAGATTAACTTCATCTTTATTAAGCCAATGTCAAAACCAAACCACAATTCACAACATCTCCGCCACCGACAATGCCTCCTAGTCAGTTGCCTCCATCGCTTGCATATGTTTGCTGCCAACAACAACCTTAACAATGACAAACACGAAGCTTGCTTACAGAATCTCAAGGTTTGAATTGGACCCATTTCCTCTATCATCTCTTTCCCTCTTTTCTTTTCTTCTTTTGGAGAGGACGAGCTCACCATATCTAATGTAGAAATGGGCGCGACACTAGTATAGGAGGAGGGGGCTGCTGTGACGGTGACGACGTGTGACGACCCAACCTACGTGGCCGTCACTTAACTTAACTTGGTCTTAAACTTAAACATACTTATTAATAAAGTACAGAAATTTTGAAATAAATTTTTTTTTTAAATTCTTAGAATGGATTCTTACTATCGAATTCTTGGCATGAAACATTATGGGGAATAATAATTATTTCTCAAACTTAATAACAATGATTTCTTAAAGAGAATGAATTCTCAACATGATGATAACGTAATAATAATTATTACGTGTTAACTCAATCATGATTTATAAATTATGATTCTTTACATAACTCATAACATTTCTTTCTTGAAACATAACCATAGTAATTTCCTTGAACTTTTCTTTTTAAACATAAAGATAATTATTTAATAACTATTACTTTAAGGACATTTCGTAATCCAAGTAAAACTATTTTCAAAACAATTCTAAATTAAATATTACAAATAAAATCCCATTTAAATGCTCTGTAAAACTTTCTTAAAATTAATCATATATTTTACTTATGAATTGACATCTTAAACATAACATATTGATATCTTAAAACTTAATCTTTTCAGAACTTATAATAATAATAATTACTTGAAACTTGTTTACTTAAATCGTTACTTATTTTAGCATAAACTTATATAAACATTTCTTATTATAAATGCTCATATAATTTTCTCATTTGAAAACTTCATACATTTATTACATCAAACCTTCTTAAATAGTCAAACCATAATTTCTTATAACCTAAACTTTTAAGTTTAAGGTGCTAATTTCTTAAAACTCTTCTCTTAAACTTTCATAATAATTTCATAGAAACATATCTATAAAATTCATTTCTCAACATAACATAAACTTTAATAATCACTTTTAATCCTAAATAAATTTATAATTTTTCTTGCTTAAAAAGTTCGTGTATTTATTGCATTGTCTAATGCAACATTCTTAAACTTTAAAA
>CAMOHE010005652.1:635-12055 GCA_946598075.1 Artocarpus hirsutus
GTATGGTTAAGCTTTAGATACATATATACACCAATTTCAAACTCGTAGTTAACAAAGCTAAAAGGTGTCGTCATTTCTATCTGCCACCTGGCTATTTAACGTCAAAAGGATAACTGTGCCTTTTAGCTTTTCTCCTTGCCAAATTATACCAAAATATTATTTTAATTAAAAAACGCAAACTCAAATTAAATTATGTTGAAATTTGATTCTTGTCTAATAATATTTTAATTAATGCTTGATATTTGTCTAATAAAAAAGTTCTTGTTGTGTTGCTAATCTTGAAACCTAAATAAAATCAGCAATTAAAAGTCAAAAAGTTGGCAGGATGGACATTAATCAGGCAGGTGTCTACATAAAACTCATAATATAATTAAAAGATGATGAGTACACAGTACTCGTGGCCATTAATCTTTTGATAAATCTTTTAAGTTCTAAATTTAAGGCTTGCCTCCTAATCATCAAACACGTTCACTTTTTTTTAAAAAAAAAAAAAATCAAGCAGATTCGAATTTTTCAAATAATCGGTAATGCAAATCTTATTCAAGTAGTATTGCAATATTAATATAGCATGCTTAAGCAAAAGAAATTATAAATTACTACTCTTCAGAGCAGAACAAGACACGCACGTACTTAAGGATTAAACATACATGCACACATATATGTATATGTATAATATTTATATATATATATATATATATTTGTATACAATTTAATGAAACTTCCTTCACCTTAAAAGTTGTTTGCTAATTATCGAACACATTCCCACGTGGCTGAACAAATTAAGCCTCCAAATATTTATATTAAGATTGGTTTGATTAATTAACTCTCGTTTAATTTAATAATAACAAGAGACTATAAACTACGTACGTAAGCAAGAACGGACGAAGGGGAGCAGCCTATAAAATAGTATTAATCACATAATTGATGGTGCATGGTGGCAGTTTCTGCTTGAATCTAAGAAACTTAATCTGGATTTTGTTTGCTAATCACATGACACATAGCCACATAGCCATGGCGCTGAAAATTAATTTAAGGTAACTTTTTGTGCCAAATGTATGTGTTGCAAGGTGATCTTCTTTTTTTTTTTTCTTTGCTAATTAAAAATGGGCGTACGTGTGACTTTTTTGTTATCATATAGACTTAACTTTTTGTTTACGTGCGGATGATGTACTTAATTAATAATTAATTAAAGTATATGAAAGGTATACGTTACAACTACATTAATATGATAGATATGTTTAGCAATTGTATTACAACAAGTTGGCATTGCTTTGGCATTATTTTCAGATGATGCTTTAAACTTTTGTATCTATTGTAGGCGGTTTACAATGTTTGATAAATTCTGCTTTTGTAAAGTTGTTTTAAAAATTGTTGCTCAAAGTTAAGAGGCAGGTCAAGACTTGCTTTTTTACGGTAGCTTTTGCCATAATAATTTATAAAATTACTAAGTTAACTTTAATAATAACATATAATTACCAATCTATTTATTTTTAATAATAAATTAAAATTACATCAGTGCAAGAAATTTAGAATTAATTTATATGGTAATTTCTTAATGTGGTCGTCCTTTTTTTAGAGTATTTTTTAATTTAATTGAAATTAAATAAACAAATCCATAATTATTTCATTTACAAATATTATGTATATCAACCTTAAAATTAAAATTTAAATCCATAACTATAACATGCTTAGTAACGAATGTCTATTTTTTTCCTTATTTATCTGTACAATAATTTTTTACATGATTTACTAAAAACTTCTAGTACTCGCAGCAGTTTCAAAAAGAATTTACTAAACGTATATTTACTTCATGTCTATATAATTCAATACAATAAAAGCACAACACAACATATAGCAATGTTAAACTCGCTCACAGATTGATTAAAATTTGAAAGGAGCCTTTGAAGTATGGTAAATCATTCTTTTACTTTTGACAGACAACTTTGCTTTAATTTGTAAAGGCACTTTCAAAACAACCAAACTACTTTGTTTCTGTTGACTTTTAGGAGGCAATTAATAGGTAGTTATCTAAATAACCGGCCTTCTAGATGAATGAAAGAAGATAAAAAAGTGGGAAAAGTTATTGGAATCAGCAAGTGATCGACAAAGTCAACTGTTGAGGAAAAGAATGCAGAAGTCATTGGCGGTAAAGGGTTTTGAATGGCCTTTCATTGTATGCGGCACATCTCCTCATTTTACTTTCAGCTTTTTGTGATTGACAGTAGAACTCTCAAACCACGGACTTCCCAACATAAAGGACATATGGTACTGTTAAGCTGGTTTTAAGAGCTATTTTTGTAAAAATTAATTCCAACCCGACACGAACCCGACCTGTGAACCCGTTTTGCCACTCATTCTTCTGTGTTTCACAAAAGTGATTAACATAATTTTTTCAATTATTAATATTGTAAAATTTTTATATATTATAATAATAATAATAAAATTGTTATAATGTAAAATTTTTATATATTACAATAAAAACATTTTTAACTAGCAGTTTTTATCACCTTATCAAGTATACTATTCAAATAAAAAGCTAGCCAGCGTAGGAGATATCATGTACATTCACCAATTCAATGATTGGAAAATCATGTTGCCTTTCCATGGATGGCTTTTAGGACGAAGATATATATGCACACACACACATATAGATATATCTATGTATGTGCGCGCGCGTGTGCTTATAAGGAAAATCTGGTTCTATCAAAATACAAAGCAAATTTGGTTGCTATCTTGCCAACAAAGTAAGAAAGACAACTAGCCACTAGCACCGTGCATTTTCATTCATTTTTTGGTCTTAACCAAACATAATAATGCTGTTTGGAACATAAGGTGTCGATTTGTCCTTCTCATTATTTTGCTATTCCTTCGTTTTTTTTCTTTTTCTCTTGTACATGGAAATTTCTCTTCCCATTGATCTAAATTTCTTATGGGGTACTAATCACCTTTTTAGTCTTTGACGGTTTCTAATAATTATTATAATTGTCCTTATATGACATTATCACATGTCCTTAGACGCAAGGATTCTTGGAACCTCTAGAATGATTACAGCTTTGCACCAAGCCCTATAAATGTAAAGATAAAACATCATATAAATTTATCATATGCCTTTGAACTTTTTTCTTTTTCTGAATTTGGCCTTCCAATTTTCATTAGTTTCAAAACTTGGTCCATAAATTTCCAAAATTTCTCATATCTTGTCCCTTTGCTAGGATCCGTTAAAAATTTGGACCGAAAATGTTAAAACTTATAATACTAGTAATTGAGGAAGAGGGGAGAGCTAACCCTGCCCATCTATTGTTGATAAAGTAATTAGGTCTTTCTAAAATTGTGGCTGCAAATCCATTCCTCACCACCTTCCCTCCCTTTCCTCATGCAAAAATTGTTCACAATTCTCAATTTCTTTGTAATTTGGAGGACATTAATTTCGTTTATTCTATGACAAGTTTTTACCAATTGGTCGCTTCTTCTAGGGTTTATAAAGTTGGGTTTTTTAGCTGAGCATCACATTGTTTATTAATTCAAGGCAAGTACGAAATTGTCAAACATATACGTGAAAAAAAATTGACTTATTCCATCCAATTGTTTAACGGATTAACAGTATGGGATTTGAGACGTTTTGGGAATTCGGAATTTGTTCAACGTTTGAAAATTTATCCCTAACAATCTGGTCAAAAGTGAAAATTTTGATTTGCTACCCATCTTAACTATTAATGGGGCCCTCAAGAAAAAAAAAAAAAACAGTGTTAATAGGGAATCAGATAACTCTTCACTTAGAATCTTTTTCTTGCTTTGAATAAACCATGGGATAACATATGATCTAACGAAGGCTAAGCCTTTTTTTTTTTTTTGACATTTCCGTTGGAACCGTTTCAACTAACAAACAATATAAAACTCTCAGCAGCTATAATAAAAAACAAAAATTATTATAGTGTAAAGTGTTAAAGTATGATAACCTAAATTCAGATCGGCCTGATTTAAAAAGCTTGCGGTATGACAATTGGGGTGAAAGAACAAACATAAGAATTTATGTTTTGGGCTTATATGGTTTTTGTTTACTCCTACATAAATGAAGTATTGTGTTAATGTTTGGTATTATCGATTTTTAACCTTCCTAATCCCACCATCTTGTAATCTTTTTCGAGTTTAGTGATTTTCTTCTCCTCTGTCCGTGGTTTTTTCCTTTCTTGAATTTACACGTAAATTTATGTGTGCTCTTGTTCTTTTTTTTATCGCATTATTTTTTCATAACATAAAGCTCTCATATGCTGTAATTGTGAAATAAACATTTTCAATTCCAACCACTATCCCACCTTCTAAAAGTAATTTCCTTGTGTTCGCCTCGATCTGTCTCCTTCAATAGTCTATCATTTAAACAACAAATCCTGAAATTGATCCCAAAAAAGGAGTGGAAGGAAGCTATTGTTTTTTCTTTTCTTCGTCTATATATGTATATCGATTGTAGAGCTGTATATATATTGATGACGTAATTTTGTTTGTACTCGAAGACTAACTTTTTCGAGGTCCCTTTCTTCTCATGGTTATTGATTTGGTAATGAAACTTTAGTCATGATATTAAAGACATTTTGTCTTCATATCTTTGTCCAACCACTATGAGGTGATTACCCGAGTTCTTCCAATATTTAATGGTCCTTATCGCCGAAGAACCTCAAATTATCACCATGATACTTTTGAACGCAGTTACAATAGGTTCTACTTTTGTAATTTAAAAAAAAAAAAATCTGTAGTGAAGTGTTCAAAATTATTTTCAACGAAAGCTCATAAATCTTTTAAACTAGATGGGATGTTTTTTTAAATATCATTAAGTAACTCAAAATTGTATAGTATAATTTTCTCTTATCGTGACATGTTTTGTTTATCATTGGATCTGATTAAAATCATATCAAAAAATAAAAGAAAATATGCAGAGAATAATTTTCTAGACAAAATCGGAGAACTAAAAAAAATAAAACTCTATTAATAATAATCCCTTTTTTTTTTTTTTGGGTGGTACCGTAAAAATCTCGATACCCTTAAAACTTTTCCTTGGTTTTCTGTGAAATGAAGCAAATAGTGCCTGGGGGAGTCCTGTCTCCTGATGGGCTCTTTTACCGGCCGTACAACGTGGTTCCAAAAGAAACAATTAACGGCAAAAATATCGGCCGAAGCATTGATCAGGTGGAGCCAAAATCTAGAATCTTCACATCATAATGCATGAGATACATAACAAATGATCATGATGATTAAAAATAGCAGTAGTGAAAGTGCTGTACACTTGGCTGGCTTTGGAGAGCAGCTCTTCTTGCATGGCAGAAGAAAGGTAGAGGACCATACTAGTATAGCCCATAGTGGGTAGCCAGATTCTGGACGACTTTTACCAAACAGCGGACAGGGTAGGCCCTTGGCCAATAAAATGCAAGCTGTTTCAGCCACTGTTAGTGCTGTACACTAGGCTAAGCTTGTATGATAGATATTTGCGCAGATAGGTAGAGACATGGAGTAGCCAATAACTTGGGAGCAGACAAGTAGTACCCTCGACGGTCCAAAAGAACTCCCATTATGATCATTGACAAGAGTGGTGTTGGGGCATATAACGCAGTTAAAATAAAAAGATAAAACGATTTTATTGTTGTATATAAAAATTTTATATTTTATTATATTTTTATTTTATAATGTAATATTTGAAGATTATACACTGTAGTAATTAAAACGACATTTTTTTAATGGGTTAATAAGTTGCCATACTCTTTGTTTATATAGATCACCGTTGATTTGGTGGATGGGTAAGCTTTTCTTTTTTATTTTCTTTTTTTTTTTCCAGAAATTATATGGTCTTTGAGTTTGATCAGTCCATCTCACCATGATGAACAGGGTACATGCCCCACAAAAATAGCTTACCTCTGCATAACAATTTAATAATTTAAGTACGCTACTCTTTATTTCTATAATCTTTCAACTAAGGTACCGGGGAAAAAGAGTTTACATAGCATTCAATAGAGCAATGCCATTCCTTTAAAAAAAAAAAAAAGTTAAGAGTAATTTTATCTAGTTTTTCAATGTCAAAATAATAATGGAGTAATTTTAAATCACATAATTATTCTCACACTTACTTGAAAAAGACAATACCATATGACTTTAATCAATATTTATCAATTCAAATCATTTTGTTTATAGATACTTTATTTCATTCAATGAAATAAATATTATAACTATAGATCTTTTAACAATACCAATATTGATGTAACAGACAATTCATTATAATAATAAACACATCATTTAAACCATGATTCAACCAAAAAAAAAAAATGGTGGATTAATTTGCAATACACACTCTTTCCAATAGGCGTGCTTGTAACTCCATATAGGAGGTAATAAACTCAAGCTCCATATCGAATAAATCTCCACCAGCTCTTTCGAAATGCTGTCCCGCCTACAATCACTACTAGAAAACAATATTTTAACGACAAAATTTTTAGTGATAACTTCTGTTTCTTGAAGTGAATTTAGGTTCTTTTAATTGATACAATATTTATGAATATGTTGTGGATGTGTTAACATTAACAATCTATAATTTTACTGATCTGACATTTGAAACTACAAGTCTGACGAAGATACCATAAAAGCACACAAAAATGAGAAATATAGCAAAAAAAATTCATAACTAACGAGTGATCTATGTGCACTAAATCAAGCCCTATAAAATATGAGTTATAAATGTGTGTGTGTGTATATATATATATATATATGTATATATATGATGAAAACAAAATGGATTAAAATAAAAGAAAAAATCCTACCGTGAAGAGGTCCTTTAGAAAGATGATAAGGAGGATGAAATTGAAATTGAAATTGAAGAAGGGGAAAAGAATTAGTAATTCTGAGATCAGTAGTATTTTTTTTACATGAAATATATTGTGTTTATGAGTGCCATGTAAGATTTAATAGACTGCAACACGTAGTATTACCCACATAAGAAAGGTTTTGAACTTTCTATCTCTATGATTGCACACTCATTATCTACAAGAGAGACATAGAGTGATTATGATGTCTTTAAAGTCGCAAGGGTTTGACATTCATTTTGGATTTATAGGGTTGACGTGTCAGCTGGTTGTAGACAATAGATTTGATATTCTTGTGATAATACGAAGCTTTAATATTTGGATAAATGTTGAGAAGACATCAATAATTGGGAAATGTGGTTCAAATAATGTTATCGCTAAAACAAATTAATTACTTGGCATCTTGGTGATTTAGGTTCAACGACGTAGCTGTGTGATCCATGACTAACTACTTTGCACTACGTGTGATCTGATCTAGTAGTGGGGCGGTAAACTATTTATTTATTTCTTTTTTGGGAAATAGATAGCATGAAAAATAAAAGGGATTAGTTTTAAATTTGGCTCTAAAAATTAAATAATAGTTGTCTCACTTTATTTTTACAACTCAAAATGACACAAAATTCTTCTTGAACTAATAATAAATTATAACTTTGATATTTATGTTATTGATACGACAAGTTTTTGTAGTGTTAATTATGTGTAGATCATGTGAACTTATTTAATAAAGGGTGATATAGTAAAAATTTTTAAAAAATACAATTTAAAGTTTCAAAAACTTAAAAAATTACAAATTTTTCCTCTCTCTAACCTAAGTGTACTCACTTTCTCCTTTACTCGTAATCCCTGCATAATCATCATACTCCTTAATTGATTTTTTTCAACTAGTCACATGACTCATCGTGAGTAAATTGTTTAAAAATTGGCGCCTTTTAAAGGAATAATCAAAGTTAAAACCAATAATAAGCTAATAAGAGAGGGAAGGAGTTTCATACCTTTTTGAGTTATAGGAGGCAAAATAAGAACCATTATTAATCAACGGCATAATTTAGAATTAAAGGTAACAATTTTGAGTGGTGGTTAAACGAAAAATTTAAAATTTTTAAAGGTAACAATTAAAAGAAAAAGGTCTTAGAGGCAGCATCAGCGGCAGCCCCACTACATACATCCACCACTGGTCTCATCTCTCTCCCCAACACAACACATAGGTCTTGTATTGAACTTGCAAGAAGTACCAAGAACAGAAAAATAAGAACCAGAAGCTTAGGTTAAAAAATAAAATAAAATAAGGCAGTGGTTATAGGTGTAGTTTAGTAGTAATTCTGCACCCGATTCTATCTTAAGGTACATAGGTCGAATTTCTTACTCCAAGTTGAAAAATAAAATAAAATAAAATTTTGACTATAGATATTATCGTTTCACCGTCAATGCGTGCAGAATTGTGTCTTGGCATACTCTCAATATAAATAGAATGCTCAATGCAATCTAACGACCTGAGTGACAGGGAAGCCTTCTAAAACACACATCTGAGCATGACACAAGGAAAGATGTTTTGGCTTTATTCACATTTATGGATTTGTATCATGAAATCTAATTTCTTCCAAAAAAATGTATCAGATCCACCATGTATTAGATTATTTTTTTAAAAAAGAAAAAAGTGCATTTCTTGAATGCATTCTCTACAAATAATGATGCATGTTGATATTTAAGTTCCAACCAGAAGCGAGAATAATCAGAGAGGTCCATTTGCAATACTTCGAGTATGTTAGTTGGATACTAATGGTTGGTCGCCAGCTATTGCTAGTTGCCAAAATCTCTGGTATCCTGCTAGACTACCCCATGTATCACAGTAGAATACAGTCGTCAATGCTAGCTATTGTTGTACCACTTTGGGATGCCATTAGAAGTTACATTGGTATCATAAATTTAGAGAAAATCATATGGACTACTTTTTTAAAGTTGTGTTTATTTATACCATATTTAAAAAATTTATGTCGTAATATCATTTAAATTACATGGCATGAGTGAACTTTTTATAAATTCCAAAATTGAATGGAAGTTATTAGTCTGGATGCCACGAAAAGTGTTAGGAATTAATTCATGCCCCAAGGTCAGGAAATACACGCTTCAATTTGAGGTTAAAAAAAAAAAAAAACAACGTTTGGACCGAATTGCCCTCAAATTAATTAGAGTTCTCTCTTTTTCTCTCAATCTCTTCCTCCGTTTCATGCTTCCCTCTCATTTTGTTCCTCTCTCTAGCTCCCTCTTCTCTTTCCATCTCCATCTCTTCCTCTTCATCTCTCTTTCTCCTTCGTAGCCGCCGAGCTCCATTTTCCACTTTCCTGTTGCTTTCATGGAAGCCATTGAGCACAAAATACCACCGACCAAGCCCCCGTTGACGACCAAAACACTGGGCCATTGGCACACCAGATCTTCTCTTTGAGCGGCTATGGCGGCGATAGCTTCAGAAGTATCGCTATCTGCAGAGGCGTGCAAAAGAGGTAGCGACTTCCTGGTCCGCTTCGCCAACACCGCAATGTGCGTCAGAGACCTTGCCACTATGCGAGGAGCGTCGTGCAATGTGTTGTGCCACGGACTCGTCGTGCCGTTACATGTAGCAATCCAACGTCGTCGAATATCTTCGCGTGAAATGAGATTTCCCAACCTCACCTTTTTTTTTTTTCGATTCTTGTACCTTTTAATAGAGTTTTTTTTTTCATTTTTTTTTGCATGTGTGGGGGAGATTGTTATGGTTTTGTTGATTTTTTTTCTATTTTTTTGAATTATTCCAACAATAAAACCAGTGCTTGTGTGTTAGCAGACGACCGTGAATTTTTTTTGTATTTCTTGGTAGTATTTTGTTGATCGCCACCACCGAAAATGATGGTTTCGCAAATATTTTTACATCTAACAGTCATTGCACCTAACTAGAATTAGTTCGTTATGGAATTAATTGTTGCTAAGCTGGATTGTAAAATGAGATAAGCCGGTTTAAGTCGGTTATAACTTATTTTATTCTGTTTTTCCTTTAGTAAGCCTTCATATATACCAATGAGGCTCCTTAGTTCTGTAATTGGAAAATATACCGAGTAATATCACAAGAACCCTTTATTCATCTCTCTTCTCTGCTCTTTTCTCTCAAAAACTGCTCGATTCAACATGGTATCAGAGCGTTGATCTTCCTGCTCCGATCGACCTTTTTTTTCTGCTTCGATTGATTTTTTTGTTGCTCTTGTCAATTGCTTCATCAAATCATGGAATCTTCAGCCCCTGCGATTTCCGTCACAAGAAATGGCAACTCTGCTATTGACTATCCGTCTAGCCCCTATTTTCTTCATCATTCTGATAGTCCAAGTCTTATGCTTGTGTCGCAGCAGTTGTCCGGCGACAATTACGCCTCTTGGAGCTGAGCCATGACTATTGCGCTTTCAGTCAAGAACAAATTGGGGTTCATCGATGGTTCCATCTTGAAACCCAAAGGTAATGATCTCACTCTCCTTAATTCATGGATTAGGAACAATAACATTGTTATTTCCTGGATTCTGAATTCTGTCTCAAAGGAAATCTATGCTAGTGTGATTTTTGCTGAATCTGCCTATGAGATATGGATGGATCTGAAAGATCGGTTCCAACAGAGTAATGGACCGAGAATAATCTTTCAGCTTCGCCGTGAATTGGCTAACCTTAACCAAAACTAGAATTCAGTCAGTGTCTATTTCACCAAACTAAAAACGATTTGGGAAGAATTGAGTAATTTCCGACCAGTATGCACCTGTGGCAAGTGCTCGTGTGGAGGAGTTAAAGAACTTCATCAATACTATCAGATGGAATACATTATGGCTTTCTTGATGGGACTAAATGACTCTTATAGCCAAGTGCGTGGTCAATTGCTGCTCATGGATCCCCTTCCGCCAATTAATAAGGTCTTCTCCTTAATTTCTCAAGAAGAACGGCAAAGACAGATTGGTGTTCAGACCAATGAAATAGGACATCTTTCCAACAATATGACATTTGCTGTTAAAACTGATTTTACAACAAAAACTGGACATCACCGTGTTCAAAATTGTTCAGCTGGTGGTTATAAAGGTCAAAAGGAAGAGAGACCTTTTTGTACTCATTGTAACTTCCATGGTCATACTGTGGAAAAATGTTACAAACTACATGGATACCCTCCTGGTTTCAAACCTCGTCCAAGAACTATTCAACAATCCAACAGTCATCAAGCAGTTGAAGTTAATCAAGTGATTAGTCACTCTAATGTGGCTGCTGTCACAGATGCAAATCAGATTGGAAATTTTCTCCAAAATCTTAGCACGGATCAATACCAACAATTAATGGCAATTCTTTCAAGTCATTTGGCCACAACTATGAGGTCTACTAATCAACAGGATACACCTACCACATCTTATGTTGCAGGTACTTTTTTTGTGTCACCAAATCAAATTTTTTCTTCCTCACAATTTTGGATACTTGATTCAGGTGCATCAAAGCACATTTGTTGTGATAAGGCTGCGTTTATATCCTTGAAACCAATTAAGGGTTCAACTGTATCTTTACCAAATCATGTGACCATAAATGTTCATT
>CAMOHE010005657.1:0-10896 GCA_946598075.1 Artocarpus hirsutus
CGTCTCAATCCACTGTTTCAGAAAACAGATAATGAAAATCCTTTATCAACAAGTCATTTGAATACATTTTTATAGAAATCCTTTTTAGGCCAAAGCATTTTAAAATCGGCTACCAAAGAAAGGGGTAGAAGTCCTACCTCAATACTCGTACCGGTGTCTCACACCGTAATCCCGGTCCGCTATACGTTAGCTCCGTGGATCCATGCACAAATCCTAAATGCATAGTAACTTAGTCCATTAGCATCTAACCCGAAGTATCCTATGATACTAAATCATCTCATGATGTCCTAGTGTGCCATTTAGGTTTATAAAATCATTGTACAAAGTTGAAATTCAAATCAGGATTCAAAACAGTTAAAACGGGTGAAAATCATAAAATTTTCCCTTGCTCGGTCGGCCTGTCGGTTCCCTTGGTTCGGCCTGCCGAACTGCACAGTTCGGCCTGCCGGAAAGCCAAGTCCGGTCGGTCGAACATTCCTAGGTTCGGCCTGCCGGTCAGATGAATCCGGCTTGTCGAACACGAAGTTTGGCCTACTGATCTGGGAAATTCCAAAAATTTTCATGCACAGGTCTCGGCATTCCCGAATCCAAATCTTCAAATCTAACCTGTTTTTCTCAATTCCTAGGCATGGATAATTATCATGAACAATAGAAAATCATAATAGAACACTTTTTAATGATTTAAAACAAGTTTTAAACAAGATTTTTGCAAAAATCCAAAAATAGAGAAAATAGAGGAAAAATGAAAAATCTTGATTCTAATCCGTTTTTGATGAAATAAAGTTTACATTCTAGCTAATCTAAGTCCATCTAACTTAGATCGAAGCTTTTCTAGACTTAGAAACTCTTAAATTTCAAAATGCAAGAAAATTTGAAAAATAGAAAAAGTTTAGAAATTTTGAAATCTAACCTTAAATCGAAGCTTGAATTGAGTTTGTGGTTGCTCAATCGCATTTCCGAGCCTTCAATCCACAATCCCGAAGCTTGAAAATGAATTTTGTTTAAAAATTTTGAGAGATTGAGAGAGAGAGTGAGTGAAATCGAGAGTGAGAGACGAGAGAGAGGAGTGAGAGAGAGTGTTGCACGGGAGAAAATGAAGAGAGAGAGGGAAAACTAAAATAAATAGAAGAAAAGAGAGAAAAGTAGTTGCATAAAACTGTGTGCAACCACACACTGTTTTCAAAATCAAATTGCTTCATTGAAAATTAAATTAACAATTAAAAACAATTTAGAATAATTAAAAATCATTAAAAGAGTACAATAACATAAGTTTTCCTTAATTTTCACAAAATAATCAATTCAAATTTAAATTACTCATTATGGCACACTAATCCACCATTTAACACTCTAATATCATTTAATTAACTTTGGGGTGTTACACAGCGTCCACTTGAAGACATTCTTTTAATGTCAAAAATGACCTTTCCTAAGCCTATCGAAAGGAGGCAGCTTCCTTCTTCTTAACTCTTTCGATGTCTAGGTTTTGTTCTTAGAGTTGTAGCTTATAGAAATTCTAGTGATAGAGTGAAGACACGGTTCAAGTTTACCGGAGTAGTGCTTGTAGTGTCAAAGTCCTGCTCTTTAGTTGTTGTATCTTGGGAGACAAACACTCAACATTTTCTTAAGCATCCGAGGAGAAAGCGAATATGTTTTAAGGAAAGCGTGAACTTCACGTGTCTTGACTCTCTAATTCACTTCATCTTTATTCGGTTTAAGGTTCAACAATTTTTACCTTTGTAAATTAAATTTTCTCACTGCAGTAATTTGTTTATTTATTTGTATATGATATACTACTAACAATCTTAAAATAGACTCTTGAAGATGAATAGGTTGCTGTAATAAAGGAATAGACTTTATGACTTCCTTTTCATATTACCACCTATTTTTGACAATTAATAAAGAATAAAAAAAATTATTATATCTGGTAAAACAAAATTAAAAAAAAAGATTCTAAAATTTGGACTTTGTTTTAGAAATGGCCATAGACTCCAACTCAAATTCAATTAACAATGTGACTACTCCAAACACATCCATGGTACGAGTGTGTACTCCAACGGTTTCAGTTTCAATTCTGATGAACCATGGGGAGAAACTTGAGAAATCTAATGGACTAAATTTCAAAAGATGGCAGTAGAAAATGCTATTCTATCTGACCATTTTAAACCTCGCAAGGATCTTGACGAAGGATGCTTCAAAATATAATAACGATGAGAGCGATGCTTTAGTCAAATATGAAATTGATGCATGGGATCATTTTGATTTTCTTTGCCAAAATTATATCATGAATAGTTTAGCTGTTCATTGTATAATGTGTATGTTACAAGGAAAATGGCTAAGGAATTGTGGGAAACTTTGGACCATAAATATAAAACTGAGGATGCTAGAGCCAAGAAATTTCTTGTGGGCCAGTTTCTAAATCATAAAATAGTAGACTCCAAAACGGTGGTTAGCCAAGTTTAAGAAATTCAAGTCATCTTGAATGAGATTCATGCCGAGGGAATGGTTGTCAACAAACCTTTCCAAGTGGCTACCATTATAAAGAAGTTACCTCCCGTGTGGAATGACATCAAGAAATACTTGAAGCATAAGTGAAAGGAGATGAGCATGAAGACTTGATTATCAGACTTTGTATTGAAGAGAACAATATAGGTTTTGAGAAGAAAGGCCCATCTCAAACTTATGCTAAAGTAAATATGGTGGAGCATGGTCAAAGTTCTAAGTCCAAGAAGAACATGCCAAGCACTGGGCCCAGGCTCAGACCTAAAGGAGTTATCTCCAAAGAGTAGAAATTCCAAGGGAAGTGTTCAACTGTGACAAGATGGGTCACAAGTCTGTAGATGTAGGTTGCCAAAGGAAAGGCCAACATGGTTGATGATGTCATGCAAAAGGTTTCTAATAGTAGTCTTTCTGTAGTGGTTTCTAAAGTCAATCTTGTGGACTCCAACCCAAAAAAGTGGTGGCTAGATACTAGAGCCACATGCCACATCTGCTCTGAGAGAGTTGCTTTTATTGATTTAGTACCCTTAGAAATTGGGGAGAAGCTTTACATGGCCAACTCTGCAACTTCTGAAACTAAGGGTCAAGGAATAGTGTTCTTGAAGATAACATCAAGCAAGGAAATCAAGCTATACAATGTGTTGTATGTTCCTAATATCCGGAAGGACCTTATTTCTAGGATGATGTTAAGCTAACATATTTTCAAGATGGTGCTCGAGTCTGAGAAAATAGTTTTGTCTAAATGTGGAATGTATGTGAGAAAGGGTTATGTAAAGGATGGCATATGAAAAATGAATACTATATCTATAAAATGCAAAGGTATTAATGAGAAGAAAAGCCTTTTATTTACATGCTTAAGCCCTCTAATTGATGGTATAGTAGACAAGGACATGTTTATTATGATACATTGTGTAGAATAATTAACTTGGGTCACATACCCACATTTCACATTGATTCCAAACAAAAGTGTGAAACTTACGTAGAGGCAGAATTAACAAGGTCACTATTTCAAACAATTATAAGGAACACTGAAATACTTGATTTAATTCATACTGATGTATGTGACTTAAAATTTGTTCAAACCAAAGGTGGTAACAAGTATTTTGTCACTTTTATTGATGATAGCACAAAATATTGCTATGTTTATTTGGTAAAAAGCAAAGATGTTGTTATAGAAAAATTTTCCATTTATAAGTAAGAAGTTTAGAGTCAACTTAATAAAAAGATTAAGATGGTAAGAAGTGACCACGACAGTGAATATATAGAACCATTTATTGAATTTTGTTCACAACATTGAATTATTCATAAGGTCATGCCACCTTATTCTCCTTAGTCAAATAGTGTGATTGAATGCAAGAATCATACTCTTAAGGATATGATGAATGCGATGTTAATAAGTTCTAACTTACCATAGAATATGTGGGGGGAAGCCATCTTGTTAGCTAATTACCTTTTAAATAAGATTCTCCGAAAGAAGGTGGATAAAAATCCTTATGAATTATGGAAAGTGAGAAAGCTTTCCTTCAAATACTTGAAAGTATGGAGGTGCCTAGCTAAGGTAATAATACCCACGCCAAAGAAGGTAAAAGTGGGTCCAAAAATGATTGATTGCATTTTCATTGGCTATACACATAATAATAGTGCATATCGATTTCTTGTGCATAAGTATAAAAACCCTAACATTCATAAGAACACGATAATGAAGTCTAGGAATGATTCATTCTTTGACCATATAATTCCTTGAACCAAGTTCATCAAAACAAACATTTAAGACCATGGAAGAAGGTGGTCATGGCTAAGAACAAGACATTGAGCTTGAAAAGGTAGAAGAAGAACCTAGATGAAGCCAAAAAGCAAGGATAGAAAATCTTTTGGACTAGATTTTCTAACCTATATGCTAGAGGTTGAACCTCAAACATATAAAGAAGTAGTATACTCAACTGAGGGTCCTTTATAGAAAGAAGCCATAAAGAGTGAGATTGACTCCATCATGTAGTATCATAGTTGGGAATTAGTAAATCTTCCTCCTAGAAATAAAACTGTAGGTTTCAAGTGGATTTTCAAAAGAAAAATGAGGCAGATGAAACAATTGACAAATATAAGGCTAGACTTGTAATAAAAGGTTACAAACAATGAAAAGGCCATGATTACTTTGACATTTATTCTTCTGTGATGAGAATAACATCTATAAGGATGATACTAGTAATTGCCGCATTGTGGAATATTGAAGTTCATCAAATGGATGTAAAGACAACCTTTCTTAATGGAAATATTGAAGAAGTCTACATGGAACAACCTGAAGGTTGTGTAGCTCTAGGACAAGAAAAAAAAGACTATAAATTGGTGAAGTCCCTGTACGAACTTAAGAAAGCACCAAAACAATGGCATGAGAAATTTGACAGTGTCCTGTTGTCATGTGGGTTTAAAATTAATGAGTGTGATAAGTGTGTTTATGTCAAAAATATAGAAGATGGATATGCTACACTTTGCCTATATGTAGATGACATATTAATCATAGGTAGTAATGATCGGATGATTAAATCTACCAAAGACATGTTGAATTCAAGATTTGACATGAAAGATACAGGATTGGCTGATGAAATTTTAGGGATGAAAATTACAAGGTCATCTGACGGTCTTATACTAAGTTAGTCATATTATGTGGACAAGATACTTGACAAATTTAACAAGGACGATCCGGATGTTGTTAGAAGTCCGATTGATTTAAGTCAACATCTATCGAAAAATAGAGGAGAAAGCATATCTCAAGTGGAGGAAGCTAGAGTAATAGGTAGTTTAATATATTTGATGAGTTGTATAAGACCTAACATTACCTACACTATGAGTAGTTTGGGCAGATTCATGAGTAATCTAGAAACTGACCATTGGAAAGTAATTGTTAGGGTACTTAGGTACTTAGGACTTACTAATGATTATGGGCTGCACTTTTTATACTAGAGAACTTGTTGTTTTAAAAGGATACTCAGATGCTAGTTAGATATTTGATATACAAGCTTCTAAAGCTACTTGTGGATACATATTCACTTTAGGAGGTGCAGTAGTGTCATAAAAATCCTCTAAGTAGATGGTAATGATCAGATCCATGATGGAATCTGAATTTATTGCCTTGGATAAATGTGGCAAAGAAGCTAAATGGCTATGACATTTCTTGAAGGATATTCCAGAATGGCCAAAACCCATGCCTGTAATAAGCATACACTGTGATAGCCAATCGGCTGTTGGTAGAGCACAAAATACCATGCATAACTATAAGTCAAGACATATACATCATTGATATAATTTCATTAGACAACTGATCTTAACTAGTGGTACAACCATTGATCATGTAAGATCAAAAGAGAATATTGCAGATCCATTAATTAAAGGTTTAAATAGAGATCAAGTTGAGAAATTATCAAGGGGAATGGGTCATAAGCCCATGAAATTATAGGTTTAAACAGTGGAAACCCAACCTAATTGATTGGAGATCCCAAGATCTAGGTTCAATGGGATAACTAAATTGTATAGACAAAGTAGAATCACTATGGGCCCTCCAACCTATTCCTATGATGACAAATAGTGATACCTGTATAAGTAAAGATAAGCAATTACTCTTAATGATTCTTATGTTTCGGATGCATGAATCCAAGCAGAGTAATGTCGGTTACTCTTAAATAAAAATTACCTATGTGAGAGAGAAGTAGGGCTACTTCAAAGAAGAACTGTTAGAGCTCAATTCTTTAGTAATTCTCACAGAACCAGGAAGATGTCCATGGCCAAAATGAACATAACCATGAGAACTAAAACTATGTCAAGAAGATATCTATATGAGGTATATTATATTTGACATAAACAGCAGAATAGTTCAAGGACGTCACTCTAGTGATTAGCCAGTAAAGTAAATATACTTTCACATGTGAAGGTTCAATGGTTAACGCCTACGTATCCTATGTAGATATCAACTGTAGAACTCTATCATTATTTCTAGTATTTTCCCTCGTCGCTATCCAACTTTCATTCATGTGGGGAATTATGGGAAAATAGTTTGAAAAACCATTGTCAAGAACCATTTTGAGGGCTAAAATAAAGTGAGACCCACTTTATAAAAATGGCGGGTCATAGAAGATTTGTGTTTTCCATTGTGAGGAGATCAAAATCGTATATTCACACACTCAAAATGGTTAACAGATGAATGAGAAATTGATGATCAAAGTATGCCTATTGAAATGGTATTTTATTGGACAAATTGCTAAAGAAAAGTTCCACATCACTAAGGCATGATGACTTAGTAGAGTTTAAATGAATTTGCACTTGAGCTTAAGGGTAAGAATATGTACTAAGAGGCTTTCTTACACATAGGAAATGAAAATTATGGGCTCAATGGGTTAGGGGCCCAATGTATGCACCCACACCACGTGAGCGACATGAATGTCAAACCGTTCGACTTGTCATTGTACGACCTACATTTTGCAATTTTTTTTACCTGGGCTTTTTTATTAGCACTGGCATCATTCTCCATTAAGAGTTATTGCCTGAGGCACTAACTTCATATGTTTAAACTAGAGACATCATCTCCTTCATCAACCTCCACTTAAAGACATTCTTTTAATTCCAAAAATGTCCCTTCTTGAGCCTATATAAAGGATGCAGATTCATTCATTTAGTGTGCACTTAGCAAAGCTCTAGCTTCCTTCTCCTCTGCTCTCTTTAGATGTCTAGGCTTTGTTCTTAGAGTTGTAGCTTATAGAAATTCTAGTGATAGAGTGAAGACACAGTTCAAGTTCACCGGAGTAGTACTTATAGTGCCAAAATCCTGCTCATTAGTCATTGTATCCTACGAGACAGAGGCTCAATGTTTTTTGAAGCAGCCGAGGAAAAAGCAAATTTGTTTTAAGAAATGCGTAAACTTCACATGCCTTGACTCTCTAATTCACTTGATCTTCATTCGGTACTGCAATAATTTATTTGTTTATTTTTATCTGCTATACTGCTGACAAATTAAAGCAACAACCCATCAAAATTGGTATTCTAATTTAAATTGTCAAAAAGCTAACAAACAAGAAGCCAAATTCCTCTAGTTAGAAGACTACCTACGTAACTATTTGAGCATTAAAATATCTATTTTTATTTTACACTAAAGTAACAAAAGAAGGGTTCTATGCTTTCACCAAAGATCCTAATTTTACATAATCTCATTGTTCACTAAATTCTTTCGTAAGTTCATGAAACGACACATACTCATATTCAACACTCAACAAGGCTCAATATATAGTAAGATTCCTAAGAACAAGATGTCATATTGGCGTTTTAGACTCGTGTAAGACTAACATTGGAAATAGCCATATAAAGATATTAGAATATATTCATATTCACAGCCATACATGCAACATAGACCTAACGTTGCAGAGACCTAACTAACCTAAGGAGAAAGTTCCAAAGTATATAGAATTAACCAACATATCATCTTCAAGTCACAAATTAAAAGTTAAACATCAAGAAAAAAAAAAAAAGATTTTTGGATTAAAAAACAAAAGTGAAAACACTACCTTAGAAGTTGAAGAATTTGGGAAGCACTTTGTTAAAATCTCTCAAGGGGATATGGAATAAAAGTTGCTAGGATCATTTTAAAGTGGGTTCTGTCGACTACCACCATAGAGGTAGTGGCTTACAGCTTGGTCGGTAGTAGAGCTCCGATGAAGTTTCATGCGTGGCAGATTTATGGAGCAACATGGGTCTTGTTTCATTCTCTTCTTCGCTCTGAGCATTTAGCAAAAAAAAAAAAAAAATCAATTAGACTTGAAATAAAGGAGCTACAGGTTTTTAAGCTTTGAGTTCATATGGAAGAAAGAGAGAGGGGGGACACCAAGTAGAGAGAGAAAGAGAGAGGAGAAGAGAGTCAATAAAAATAGGAGAAGGAAGAGAAAAAAGAAAAAGAAAAGCAAAGGAAAAGAAAAAAGAAAAAGGAAGAGTTGGGTTGGGCCTTTTGTTATATAAATGAGATGTTTTTTTTGTTGAAGTCCAACACAAATAAAGTTACCTCTTTAGTTTTCTATCTTAGTAACAATTATATAGATAGTTATGCAGGCACATAATACTAATAAACAACTGACACATTGTTTTTAAAATAATAGTATTTCCTATGTGAAAATTTTGAACTAAAACAATATTATAACTAAAAATTAATCACAATTTTTCAATTAATTAACACCAATAGCAAGAATAAATTAATTTATCTTAATTAATTATATGGGTGTTACGAGCATGTCTGATGAATGAGTATTTTACTTATAAATCAAGCTTTTTTAAGATAAAATATTACAAAAATCCTCAAGCATGTGTGTTATTTTGATGTTTATGGTGTTATTTTGTAGGAAATTAATAAATTAGAGTTTAATTGGAAAAAACGACATCAAAATCAGAATGATTTCATTATCTAGAATGAGAGTGATTTAACACAGACTTACACCTACAGAGTTTTGAATAAGGTGAAATCGATGTTTAATGTTGAAATTCTAGGTAATCTCAATGTTTCTATTTCCATTGAGTTTTGAAGCATTTTGTGGCTTTTGAGATATTTGACTAGTTATCGAATAGATACAAAACTCACACTTTGTTTTTCTTATGTTTTCTTGTTAGTTTAATTTTTGTTGTTCCTCAATGTTCTTTTGTTTTACATGAGGACAAGCAAGTGTTTAAGATTGGGGTTGTTCGATGAATGAGTATTTTACTCATAAATTAAGCATTTTTAAGCTAAAATATTGTGAAAATCTTCAAGCATGTGTATTATTTTGCTGTTCTTAGTGTTATTTTGTAGGAAATTAATAAATTAAGGTTTAATGGGAAAAACAGCATCAAAATCATATTTGAAATGTGACTTTTAGGTGCAAATAGGCACACTGCATGCTTATAGATGCATGCAAGTATGCTAGCCACACATGTAGGAGGCAACCTAGAAAGAAGGCACTATAGGCTCGCGCAAAGCTGCGTGCGGCCGCACTCACCCCTTAGTGCCTCCCTCTTGCTGAAGCCCAATTTCAGGCTTATCTTATCCCAAATTTCAATCCAAAAGCTAAAAATTGATCTGAATGGTGCCTACCATCTTAAAACCCTAAAGACCTATTTTTGTTAGGAAGCCTCTATTTTTGGAGGACGAGGCACAATTTTCTAAGGGATTTGAGCTTAATCCAAGGAGGAAGATGGGGAAAAAGAAAAGAAAAAAATATGTCTTTTGTTTCTAGTTCAAGATTTTTATTTCTAGTTTTAGATTTAGGTTTTCTTTTCAATAAATCATCATAGAAGAAAGCATTTGTAGATCAAGAAGTTGGAGAAGAGAAGAAGAAGAAAAGCTTGGAGCTTATGACAACTCCAAAATAGGTTTTTTCATTCTCGTTATCTTATTTGTATTTTTATGATTTGTAAATATTGAATCCTTGATGTTGGTTTATTTAATTTTAATTATAGAATAGTTGTTTTTCTAGAGGTTTGATTTTGCCTTATTATGAAGTGATTTATTTTTAAGTGGTTTTTATGGCTGATTTGTGTTGTTCCCTTCTTAATGCTTCTATTTCACTTGTCCAATGTATTAGACGATTTTAGTATGTGAGGTTTGACGTTCAGGAGAGGGACCATATATAGATTATAGGAATCACAACCTAGGCTACTATAAGATTAAGAGATTTATAGTTCTTTCGTGGTCATTTGGAGAACTAGAGCCTAATAGATGCTAAATATTATAACGCCCCGAAGTTAATTAAATGTAATTAGAACATTAAATAGTGAATTAGTGTGCCATGATAAATGTTTTAAACTTAATTTGATTACTTTGTGGAAACCTTGTGTTAATTACTTTTTGATGATTTTTAAATTATTCTAAATTATTTTTGATTATTAATTTAAGTTTTAATAAAACAATTTGATTTGGAAACAGAGTGTGGTTGCACACAGTTTTATGCAACTACTTTTCTCTCTCTTCTTCTATTTATTTCACTTTCTCTCTCTTTCCTCTCATTTTCTCTCGCTCATTCTCTCTCTTCTCTTCCTCTCTCGGGTTCTCTCATTCTCTCTCTCAATCTCTCAAAAATTTTTGAAACAAATTTTGTTTTCAAGCTTCGGGCTAGGAGATCGAAGGCTCGGGAACAAGATTCAACAACGAAAACAACGTTTTCAAGCTTTGATTCGAGGTTAGATTTTAAAACTCAAAGTTTTTCTATTTTTCAAGATTTTCTTGCATTTTGAAATTTTAGAGTTTCTAAGCCTAGAAAAGCTTCAATCTAAGTTAGATGGACTTAGATTAGCTAGAATGTAAACTTCATTTCCTCAAAAATGGATTAGAATCAAGATTTTTCATTTTTCCTTTATTTTCTCTATTTTTGGATTTTTGTAAAAATCTTGTTTAAAACT
>CAMOHE010005663.1:0-15662 GCA_946598075.1 Artocarpus hirsutus
GACGTCACAGTCAAAGGCATTCCACAAAAACAACAATTGAACAAAACTATCAGCACACAGACAGAATAGATTCGGATGTGAGATGAACTCACAATTTCAATGGAATAGATTCGGATGCCCACAGACAGATTTCAAACAAAACTCACAGAAAAATCTAAGAAGATTTCAGATTTCAATGGAATAGCCATGGATATTAGGGGTTTTTATTTTTTTGATGAATAACAATTTTTGTATTTTTCCTTAGATGTAGGCGCGGCTATGAAGGCAAATACAAGGACAGAATCGAAATCGACAAAACAAAGATTAAAAAAGGAAGGATATAACCTGGTTCGACAACCAAAGCTCTGATACCAATGATGCGAACCCACAAGGATATAAGCCTTGAAAACCCACAAGCAATCTGATATTCGAACCCTAAAATACGCAATCCAGATTTGATGAATTGATCCACTTGAAACCCTTGAACAACAATGGAACAAGAACCCAAAGTGTGTAAATGCCACAAGGAATGATCAGCCCCTTGATAAGTCGAGTTTTAGTTCTAATAGAACAAGAGAGGAGAGTTCTCTCATGAACACGCAAATGGTCCAATTTTATTCAAAAAACCTAATCTGATTACAATGAGTGGTTCGGCCAACATATAAGGAAAAAGACCCTAAAAAAAGACAAAATAAAAATAAACCTTTTGACTTCAGCCGCCTTAATTAGCCTATTATTAAGGCCAATTGTTAATTTTCACCGACATAATAATTTCCCTTAAAATAAACAAGAATCCCTCATATAAGGAAAAAGTAAACTCAAACCCCATACATTAAATCCGAAAATTACATCAGCCACACCATTTTTATGATTATTCAAAGTTGAGCTTGAATAGCACAAATGTGTTCATCCATAGCTTTCATGGTGTGCACACCTATGCCCGAGTTATTTGTAGCTTGCTTAATCCAAGTTCATTGAATAAAAGTATTTAGGGCTTCTTTCATGCGTTTGGCATGAGCTCTTGTTATTGGTCCTGTTGGAATGTTCAACGGATCATTTGGAGTTGTTTGGTGAGCTTGAGCTGCATCAATCCTGTAATTGGAAGATTAAAGCGCTCAACCATTTAGACATAGGTGTAACCGAACAGTATACTGTCTTTGGATAGTAAGTATTCCAATGGTGAGATAATGAAATGGAAAATAAAAAAAATCGGGAACGTAAAATAGAATTTATCCTTAAGGCGATTATGAATATCCTATGGGGATGTAACACATTATGATATGTCATGGATAGTTAGCTTATTTGAAACTTTGTAATTTTATTTAGTTCGAGAATACAGCTCTAAGCTTTTAGTGGAGTAACGTTAGAGTTAATAATTATAAAATATATATCTGGGATATTATATTTTATAATTGTAGGAGCTTGAACTATATAAGTCTGTCAAGTCCCTTTTGTTAGCTCATAATAAATCCTGTAACGATACAGAGTGCTTTTTCTATATATTAGTGACTTATGTTAAATTGTTAGATTGGATGAAATTCGATTTGATTTGATTTAAAATAACTCATGTTAGTTTATCGGTTAAATCAATTTTGTAAATTAATTCAAGATAAGCATGTTAAATTATTGGGATAATATTTTATTTCCTATGAGATTATCAAGATATGATTGTTTTCATCAGATAACTTTTTCATTGGGTTATTTGATTTAAAATTGAGGCTCTATCTAAGAATCTCAAGTAGGAAATAAGATAGTCTTAGGGACTAAATTATCGCAAGTTCGGCAGACTGATCCATTAGTTTGACTTGCCAATGGATTAAGTTCGGTAGGCCAATGGGAAAGTTTGCCTACCAATTGTGCGATAATCTGTTTACACATTTCAAATGCGAATTTCACTGGAAGATGATCCATGTTTAAATTTTGGGGCTCTATCTGATAAAGATGATTCTAGATACAACCTCTATAAATAGGGGGTGAGTTTTCTTAGTTATTTAGATAAACTGAGAAGTATAGAGTGAGTACTTTTGTCTAAGAAACTCTAAAACTCCCTAGGATGTATTGTTTAACATCATGAACTTTAGCCCTAGGTCATCTTAAGTGGTTAGAAGAAGAGTCACCCGAGAAAGAGCTGTAGATGTGCAACCACCCCACACTCTGATCGTGATAGAGAATAGTAAAGACGACTAGTTGGTTGAGGCTCTTCTAGAATGTTCTTTTCTACACAAATCTAAGTCTACTTTGTTATATGAAAGGTTAGTAAGATCTGTCATTAATTTATGTATATAGTATGTCAAACTTGTGTTTTGGAAAATACTTTGATTTTAAATTTTTAAAAATTCCGCTAAGTACTTGTTTTCCAACATAAGGGAGTTAGTTATATATCAAGATTATTACTTAGCAGTTAACACTGCTAGAGAATATGTGAGTAGAACAAGAATTGATGGCTTTGAATTTCTAAAAACTTTGAAAAATTTGAGGAGTATAGGAATACTTTCCATAAAGGCTTTATTTGCATTCACTGCAAAGTTTGCTAATAGGTTTTAATGGCAAATTACCCTCAAAATACAACAAACTAACAAACATGATATCTAACAATAATTTTGTGTTCTAGAACAAGAATGAAAGCTGTAAGTTCTCCTAGAGATTTAATAATGATGGGGATGTCATTTCATGAATCGATACAATTGTTGTAATATATGCAACCATTCACATAAAGGTACATTTTCATTTGTAAACGTATCTGACGGGGAATTTAAAGTCACAAACCCAAATCCATTCAAAAAATAAAGTCCAAAAGGCCCATGAGCAGCAAGAAAAAGTCCACAACTCAATCCAAATTTAGTTTTCTTTGTTTCATCAAGTTTTATCAATAATTATTAGTTAATTAGTTCAGTTAGGTATGTGTGTTGAAAACGTGTATAAAGGGCGTGAAATAAGTGTGGAAACTATGTGGAAGAAGAAAGGAAATTTTCCTTGCTTTAGAGTGGTACAAGGAAACTTCAAATATAGCATGAAAGAAGCTGCATAAAAGAAAGGTTTTCATGCTGAGTTAAAGTGGTTTGTAAGCAGATTTTACTTGTTTTCCTTATTCGGCAAATAAAGAATGCCCAAAGCTTATTGCATAGACCTAGGTGTTCTATAAATACCAACCTTTGTCGTTGTATTTAGCATGTTAGTGATTTCTATGAAAAATATGAATTTGAGTGCAAGCTTGAGTGTTCAGTCTTATAACATTTCTTTGATTCTGTATTCTTAGAGTTGGACATCTAGGGTGGTGAATCAACTGAGTTTGTATCCTTGGGTGGTGTTTCTGTATCCCTTGGTGGTGACTTATACTTTGTCCCTTAGGGTGATAATTAACTTCTGTATCCCTAATTCCTATCTGTTAAAACGAGGGTGGGCAGTGAGAGAAAATTCAAAGTGCATTATTTCCCTAGTCAAGATAGAGTCAAGTGTTTAATCATAGGAATCTGCCATCAATTGGACGCTATAAACAACATGCTGATTCAAAGAAGCACAAGTGGTGCAACTCATGAAAGGTTGTTAGAGTGAATCAACCTGTTTCAAACATCATGCACCTCACAAGGCAAGGTGTGCCATGTAACACCCCTTTACGGACGTTAAAGATATTGTTACTTTAGCCCTTGTTATCATTATTTTAGGATAAATTATTCAAATAATACATAATTAGATAGACATATCCCAGGATGCATACATACATTTTTTTTAAAAAAACTGCTTATATATATTTAAATAGTTTATCAATGCCAAAATAATGAATCCCTAATTTAAATAAAATTAAAAATAATCTTTCAAATCTATTTTTCAGTTTGGTAGGCCGAACTTTAGACACTGGTAGGCCTTAGAGGCTCTACAAAATCAAAGTTTTAAAACACTTAAATTAGCAAGCCGATAAAGGGTAATCGGCATGTCAACACTAAAATAGACAGTCCGACCAACAATGGTAGGCATGCCAATCTATTGCCAAAACACAAGTAAATTAAAAACAAGTCTTAATCCAACATAGTGTGGAAAATTAACATACAATAATAAAATCATTATTTAAGAAATAAGTTCTTTTCGTGGCATTCTTCTATTTTCCAAGCCATCCTTCTTAGCACACACACCCGTCCTTATCCTCCACCTATTCCGTAGCTCTTTTACCTTTGTTTACAACATGATAAAACTAAGTAAGCAAAAGTTTATTAAGTACACTTTCCTATCTCACAACATAAAACATTTCATGAAAATCATCATATAACATCATATTCATAATCGTCATCACTATAGTAGTGCACTTAGCACAAGTTAATATGGAACATATCTTTTTGTTAAAACTTTCTGTTAAAACTTTGTTCATTTTATCTTTAGGAGCCCCAGTGTTGCACCACTATCATCATCGTAGGTACGCCGTCATGAGAGGAGAGAGGTAGCCAATCCCAAACCAAACATGACAAGTCCAATTTTTGGACAATATCATAAACATAACATAGGGTGTGCAACACTTAATTAGATGATACATATATATATATACATACACTTTTAAGTTTTGATATACGTCGTATCAAACATTCATTTAATCTTCTTGTAACATCAAAAACTTTCATGATAAAACATTATATAAAATCAACATAGAAATCATCTTAAAGTATATTCTAAAAACATTTCATAAACTTCATCATGTTGCAAGTGAAAATGTACTTACTTGACATGCTTACTTACAAAGCTTTGAATTAGATAATGTTGTCGCGGTCTCAATGTGCTCATCTCTTGGAGTGCTCATGTCATTCATTCATATACACGCAAAATTAATATCTATATTCATGAAATCATCCAGTACCATAATACATCATTCATAGTTTCATCTTCAGAAATACGAATACACAAATACATTTTACCAGCTTTTGAAATATTCATGCAAAACTGCAATAGTAAAACATGTCTAACCATTAAGGATTCACAACTCAAGAATTCACAATTCACATACAATTAAATCATGAAACTTTGCAGGAACAAAGTTAACATATATATAAATTACCTTAATTTTTCTTTAGTCTTAAAAATTCCATTCGATAATTAAAATAAGTCACAAATGCCATAACATAAAATCTGCTAGCATAGATAGAACAATAAGCAGCCCAAACTAAAATCTATGTAACGCCATAAATAATTTAATAAAAATAGGACATATAATAGACATAAAAAACTATAATCTATCTAAATTTTAGCTTAAAATAAATTCAAAAACAATTCAAAATATACATTAGAATTCAGGGACAAAATTAATTTCAAATACCTAAGGCAATGAACACCCTATGATTAACATTTAAAATAAAAATAAATAAAATTCCTTTGACCCTAAAATTTTTATGACAGTCTACAATCATATAAATACAATATCACAAAAATTTTTGTTGATAAACAAATTCATTTAGCTATAATAAAAAGTCATACAAATAAGAAGTTCAGAATTTACAGGTTTGACAGCATCAGTGACATAACTTAATGAAAGTCCAATAACTTATAAACTATTTATCAAAACACCATGAAACTTGCCAGATTATAACCTAATTGAAAATCTTTGCAAAATTTTGTAAAAATTACAATTCGTTTTCCCCTTGAACATAGACTATATTTTTGTAGAATTGTACCAATTAGCAATAATTTGATCACGCATGGTAGAGAATGAAAATTCAATATCTTAGCATAGAAAATTCCAAATAATGTGAAACTTTGAGTGACACCATATAACACATACATAAGCATCATATTAAAATTTCATAGCAAATAAACATTTGTAGTCAAAGTTATGGAAGTCGAAACTCATGAATCCTATAAATGTACGTTAGGGCTAGAATGAAAACTTACTTTTAGATGGTGCTTCTCTATTCCCCCTTGGATTTGGCTAAAAGAAACCTTTGAGATTCCTTGATGTTCTCCATGCCCTTGTAGCATATATGGAGGAGAAGAAGATGAAGAAATTGTGGACACTATCGGTTGAAGGAGTAGAGAGAGATATATGAGAGATGAAGGAGTTTGAATAAGATTGTGTGGTTTTCTCTTTTGGAAGAAAAATTTTCTAAATTGGATGAAGGGAATTCGTGTGAAAGGAGGAGAAAATAGAAGAGAAGGTCTTGAGAATAATCAGGAAACACAATGATGACATCTTTACCAACCATATATAGAATTCCAAATAAGTCAACTAATCAATTGTAAAAGAAATAAAAGGATAAAAGATAATTTAGGATTCCCAAATTTGCTCCACATGCCTAATTTTATTTGTCAAAATAAGAAACCTTATAATGAATTCTAATCACAATTAAAATTCAACTATTCCCCCCTATGTGGAATAAGGAAAGGGAAGAATTATGCCAATAAATCAAGATTTTACAACCCATCATTTTAATCATCAATGCCATAATTTTTTTTAGAGATTATTTGTTGATTGCTCGTCGACTCAGGATCAGCCTATTGAAGCTATGAGATTCGGCCTATTGATAGAATCCATCGGCTTGCTGTTTAGAGAAAGATAATTCGGCTTGTCAAAGTACAAGGTTCAGTCATACACAAATAAAAAATTAGATGTTTACCATGCATACATCATAAATGACATGAACATCCCGAGCACATCAATTCTACATGTCCATCAACTATCATAATCCTCAAAATAAATGGTTAATAATATTATTTCATAAGAAATCACGTAACACTGTTAAATATCTAACATTTATCATTACAAGGGAAATGGTAGGTGTTACATGCCAAGTCATCATCAATGGAGGGAGCTGCACTAACTTATTGGCAAGAGAAATGGTAAATAAACTCAAATTGGTGACCAAGCCACATCCAAAGTCGTACACCCTTCTTTGGATCCAACAAGATGGAGGTGTCGAGGTAACAAAACGTTGCATGGTTCACTTTTCAATCAGAAACACTTACGTGGATTCTGTTTGGTGTGATGTAGTAGACATGGGTGCATACCATCTACTCCTTGGAAGACCATGACAATTTGATTGGAGCACTAGATATAATGGTCACAACAACACTTACACCTTTTCAAAGGACAGAGCCAAAATCATGTTGTTTCCTAACAAGCCCAAAGAAAATACCCAAAAGGACAGCAGCAAAGAATTGGTAAAATCTCAATCTAATCCTTGTGAATTCCAATTAATTAAGGATTTTGATAAAGAGATAGAACCGGCAGTTGTTTTGATACTAGAAAAAATGAAGATGTTAAAAAAGAAATTGATGTTCGAATAAAGCCTTTTTTCAAAAGAATTTGTGAATGTAGTGTCGAAAGAAATTCCTAAAGGACTACCACCTTTAACGAATATTTAACATTACAGTGACCTTATATCGGGAATGCCACTACCAAACAAAGTAGCATGCCACATGAACCCATGTGCTGATTCGAGAAAGCATGAGCCCATGTGTTGTACCCATGTTATTAGTACCCAAGAAAGATGCATTGTAGAAAATGTGCATCGATAGGCGATGTAAAGACCCTCACTACGTGGTCGTTACTTAACTTCTTAAACATACTTTTTATTAAATCTCTAAATTTTGTGAAACTTTTTTTTTAAAACAAAACATCCTTAAAAAGTTAACTTTACTAATTCTATTTTAAAAGTATTCTTACCTTTTTGATGCAACAACTAATTAATTAGTAACATAGCAGTAATTTCAAAACATATATAGTAAAGAAATTTTAAAGTTATATGCAAGGGTCATGAGTCATAGTCACCAAAACAGTCATTATAACAATCATCGAATAGTTATCAAAACATAGCGAAATCTAAGCACGCAGTATCCATTTCTCATATCTCCACTCTGATCACTCACCACTTTGCTACCATCCATTTGGCATTATTGACAGGTTGTTTACCTATGGTATGAATATTCTTGGATGAGCTTTCGCTCAACAAATAGGAATAGTAAACTCGCCAAACATTTAAAGCAGTATTTAATCATTTAAAATGCATGTATTGGCTAAGAATGCATGAATTGTATTATGCTCAGTTATGAACTTGTCTTATTATTAATTGGGCCCAAGTAGTTGTATTGGTTACGCACGATCAACGGGATGTTAGCGTTTGCAAGGTCGCAACAACATCGTGAACAATTATAATTTATTACTTCTTTTAAACATGGAGCCTCCCTATGGGTTGAGAGGTTGGTATGACTCTCTTGGCTAATTCTTCATTAAAGTTTCACTAGCTATTTCAGTGAAAATGAAATATGACATGGCATATCAAACTTAAAGCTTAACCTACTTGCAACATATTGAAAACCTTTATTTTAAACTATTTGCATTGTAGACGAGATTCTTACTTATTAGTATCAGTGAAGTAGACTCCCCTATCAATTTTGAGTTCCTCTTTCTCTACTGAAATAAATCTATTCAAACATCTATTATGAGTGTGTAAGAATTTCCCATTTTAGGCTATTAAATTTTAACATAACCACAAGAATTCAATCATTTTGTTAGATCGCAAATTCCTTTATCAACTGGTCAAGAGTTTCATCATTTCTATTGCAAGGATTATTTTTTTATTAAATCCTCATATTATTCAAACTTTTCCTTAATTGCCATTTGTTCATATCCAAGTTGATAATTAATTAATTTCAAAAGAATTAATTAATTATCTATTGTAGCTTAAACTAGAAGGCTTTAATCCATTAAATTAGTCACTCTTGAATTCATGATTCTAATCTTAAGTCCTAATTGGGCTTATTTTAAGTTTGTTTCATGGGCTTGCAATTGATTTTAAATCCATAAGCCTGAAAATGACATTATAACATCTTATAGATCTATTGATAGATTATGTATCGAGCAGTATTTTAGATTGAAATGGGTGTGGGACCAATGCCTAACATCGTGGTATTAAAGCTTTAGCGTACCAGGTTTTCATGCTAACAAAATTAATGTCCAATTGAAATTGATTAAAGATCATCCTTTAAATTCTTACCTGTTTAACTTGAAATTTTAAATAAAAATTGCTCTATTAAAAAATGTAGCACCCGTCAATTTTCATGTAACAGATGAATAACGACGTTAAGTAATTTCTTTATTTATATGTGTTATGATATTACTAACTATTTTATGTTAAGTATTATGACAGGTGACGGCCACATGGAATTGATATGCTCAGAGAGTTCATGTCATTTGTGTTGAATGTTAAATAATAATTTTGTAATAAATTAATAATTTGTTAAATTTTAGTGTGTTAAGGCAGATTGGTAGACTGGACCTTCAAGTTTGATAGGCCGAATTGTCCCTCATGGAATGCTAGGCCAATGGAATTTAATCGGTAGGCCGGACCTCATGCAATCGGTAGGCCGACGACAACTGACGAACAGTCAGCTAAAATCTCTCAAAATTTGTGACATGGATGATTATATGATTGGATAATAATTGTTGATTGATTGACATATTTTTGGATTAATTTCCTCATTTTAGGAAATGAAATGTTTGACTTTTAGTTGATTGGATTAATTGATTATGGTTTCTTCTTTTAAAATTGCAATATATGGTAAGAGAATCAAATCAATTTCACTTTCGCAAATTCACCCCATTTTCCATGAGTATTAGCCTAAGAATAGTCAAAAAATTTCTGAAATTAAAGAGAAAGTATCTATCCCTTTTTACGCCATTTTCATTTTCACGTAAACACACACTCTCTCTCTCTGTCTCACTTTTTTTCTCTCTCACCCTCTCTCTTCCTCACATTTTTCTCCTTCTTCACTCCCTCAATTCTCCAACTATTATTTGAATAAAATATTGCATTTTTTCTGGGCGAATTTGAAGGAAATTTGAGGAAGATTGTTTTAAGGTAAGAACTCGTTCTCGATGCTCCTAAAATGTAATGTTCCCCTAAAATCTGACTACTATATCTTAGTCTCGGAATTTTCGTTTGCTCTAAAATTTTAATATGCTATTCATGTATGTGTTATGTGTTGTTCCTACAAATTTCATGTTAAATGGATTTTTCTATGATAAGTTATGAATTTTCTTCTCTCTGCCACTCACAAGAAAAATATTGCTGATTTGTTATGTTGCATGAAAATGTGGTCTTTGTTCTACAGGTAAATGAATGTCATATTTCACAAAATTTGGCAATTATATTCATGTATATTTAAAGCATTGAACTGAAAAGTCTCATGGTAAAATGAATGTGTTATCAAATTTTCCTTACGGTTAGGTTTTAAGACTGCTTTATCATTGGATTGTTTGGACTTGTGTTGTATGACGTTTTTGTTTAAATAAATGATTTTATTTAGTGATGAGAATTTCTTTGGAGGTATTGTTTTGTATGTTAAAAAGTTGTCATATGAATTTTAGAGTCATAGTAATTTTATTTAATTTATTGAATTATGTTAATTGTATGAAACTCACTGTTCAATATGATGAAGATTGTTTTGTTCCTGTTGTCCTATGCTTGTTATGGTTTGTTTTGGATTTTATTAAAAGTGATTCTTGGATATGTCATAGTTTTATGTGTCTGTTATATGTGTTAATTTTCGTGGATTTTTCTACAGCCTTAAAATTGTGATAAACAAGCCTGAGTATAGAGTTGCTCACTGTTTTTTTATTGTTGGAAAATTTTGTGTTGTATGTTGTATGACTTGTTTTAGATGCCAAACGAAATTTTTATGACTAATGAAAAATCATGGTAATATGTTTAAATGTCATCTTTGTTCGTGCCAATTCTGGTGCCTAAATTGTGTGTGAATGTAAAGTTATTGAGTTTTGAATTCATGGAGGTCAAGAAATATTTGTGTTGATAGTTTTGTTTTAATGTTTTATGGTTAATGAAACATATTATAAATTTCTGTTTTCAAGAGAGGAATGTATATATGATGTAATATGGAAATGGATGTTATGTTGTGGTGAATAATTCATGGAAAATATATGTTAATTGTTATTTTTAAATGAATGTATAGCATGAACACAATATGAAGTGAGCACATCGAGACCATGACGTCGTTACCCACAAATTAAGGTTAAGTAAGCTACACAAGTAAGTACATTCTCACCTACAACATGATATGGTTTTGTAAAAGTTGAAATTATGTTTATGATGATATTTATGATGATTCTATGATGATTTCATTTTATGTTACTTATAAAAGATTTGATGTTCAAAAGTTATGCATATTTGAGATGATATGTTTCAAAGTATGAAAGTATATATACATGTATGTATCACCTAATTAAGTGTTGCACACCCCATGTTGTGCAATGTTTATGTTTTTGATATTATGTTTGGTTTGGGATTAGCTACCCCTCTTCTCTCATGACGGCGCTATTGGAAAAATAATACGCAGCAGAATTTTAAAAATTTTAAATTAGAGTATTTTTCAAAACACAAGTTTGACATGCTATATGTATAAATTAACTTGATCTTACTGACCTTGTATTCATCGAAAAGCTCCCGAAATCTGTGTAGAGAAGTAACGTTCCAGAAGAGCCTCAACCAACTGGTCTTCTTTGCTATTCTCTGTCCACGATCAGAGTGAGTGTGGGCTTACAAATACAGCTCTTCTTCAAGGTGATTCTCCTTCCAACCAATTGAGAGAACCCAAAGCTAGTGTTCGTGATTTGTAAACAAGAGCTCTCAGGGAGTTTCAGATTCTCACCAGCAGAGTATCACTCTTAATCTCTCAATTAATCTAAACAACTGATGGGACTCACTCCCTATTTATATAGGTTGGGTCTAGGGTCATTTCTTATTAGATAAGGTCTCAAAAATTTGAAACAGAATCAAATTCGGGTCAATATCGGATGAAATACGCGTGAAAACGCGTGATTTTTAATTTGCGCATAGGCAGGCCAAACTTTCTCTTAGGCAGGCCGAACTTGCCTCATCGGCAAGCCAAACTTTAGGATCGGCATGCCAAACTGTCGAAAAAAAATCTTAGCAAATCTTTTATTTTCCACCCAAGATTCTATAGGATAAAGCCTCAGTTTCAATTCAAATAACCCAATAGAGAAGTTATCTAATTAAAACAACCTTATCTAGATAATCTCCAGGAAAGTAAATAGATTCCTAATAATTCTACAAGTTTATCTTGATATAATTTATTCAAAATTAAATCAAATGATAAACAGACAAGAATTATCCGATCCCAATAATTCAACAAGTTTAATCTTGAATTAATTTTGTCACAAAATTAATCAACCTATAAATAGACATGAATTATTTGATTCTTTCAAATTTCAACCAATCTAATAAATCTGACATAAGTCATCAATAATTAGAAAAGCACGCCGTATCGTTCTAGGATTTTGTGAGCTAGCAAAGGGGACCAAATGGACCTATATAATTCAAGCTCCTGTTAATTATGAAACCCAATATCCCAGATATACATTTCATAATTATCAACTCCAATGCTACTCCACTAAAAGCTTGGAGTTGCACTCTCGAACTCTATAGAAGTACGAAGCTCGTATAGCTAAGTCTCCATGACATATCATAGTGTATCGTATCCCCATAGGATTATCCATGATCGGCTTAAGGACAAGTTCTGTCTTACCTTCCTGATTATTTTTATCTTATGTTCCATCATCTCACCATCGGAAAACTTACCATCCAAAGACAGTATACCATTTGGTTACACCTATGTATCCAAATGGTTGAGCACTCCAGTTTTCCAATTATAGGATAATGCATATAAGAGGATATCATTACTCCTAAAGAGGAGCTATGGATTCCATATCTATGAATAATATGTCTATGTCATCAAGAGTAATGCCTCCAATGTACCGACATGCATACCACTATTAAGATATGGGTGTCACCCTTTGGCACATCAAAAGGCACAAGTCAAAACAATGGGCCCGCTAGTCATCTCAAGATTAAGATGCAATACAAATGATTGTCTAAAGTGAATCAATATGCCAAGACAGAATTATTTATCCAAATAAATTCACTTTATGTCCCGATCCAACACATCGTCACCTATGACAACGTGCCAATGTTTCTATTCACGGAGTCCACCTCCGATGGTCAAGACAAACCATCTCCAAATAGGAATATAGACAACATAACAATCTTTACATGAATAAACGCCCACTTTATTCCCTCGATTGTGGATCTTATGATTTAGACTGTCACCTTAAGAATTGTGTCTTCCGTATAATCTGTCCATCCTATGCCCAATTCTTTAAGGTTTAGACCGACAGTCTCAGACTATTATTTGCTTATCATACATTCAACAAATATGAGCACAAAGAGGATAAGATTTGGTATATAAATAATAAATGAATTCTTTATTGATAAAAATGTCTCCAAAAACTCATCACATTTTCACTCCTTAGGGCATACACGTCTAATAGGCGCACCTACGATGATGATAATGGTGCAACACTTGGGTCTAAAGATAAAATGAACAAAATTTTAATATGGATAATATGATGAAAGATATGTTCCTTATGAAATTATGCATGGTGAACTATTATGATTATGCATATTGTTATTATGTTCATAAAATGCTTATGTTGTGAGATATGAAATGTACTTACTAAGCTTTAGATTATTTTAGTTTTATATCATGTTGCAGATAAGGGTAAGAGAGCTATGGATTAGGTGGAGGACATTGATAGACATGTGATCTAAGAACGAAGAATTGCAAATGAAAGAATGCCAAAAAGGGGATTTAAAGATATAAATTATTTTTTTAAATTTGAGTATGTTTATTTGATGAGTTTTAAGAATTTATGAACTATGTTTTATTTTCAAAGTATACTTATTTACGCACTTTAAATTATTGGAACTTGTTTTAAAATAAATTTTGATTTTTGACAGACAGTCGACTGCCGACCATTACTGGTTGGTCTGCCGATACAATGATCGGCCTATCGATTACCCTTTATTGGCTTGCCGATCTAGCAAATTTTAAAACCCCGTTTTGCAGAGTCTCAGGCTGCCTGCCGGTGTTTGGAGTTCATACTGCTGGATAGGTTTAGCCTGCTAAAGTTAGAAGTTCGACCTACCGAACTATGCAACAAATTTTGAATGTTGTATTTTTTTATGGAATTAATTATTTGATGTGATAAACTATTTAAAGAACATTTATAATTGAGTAATTTATTATATATGAGCAATTTATTAAATATTGATGTATATATATATATATATAAAACATGCATGGATCTTGGGTATGTTTTCTAATTTATGTTTTCAAATACATGTTTTTATTCGTAATAGTTTTATTTTAATTAATAGTAAAATGAATGAATGTGACAACATCTATGACATCTGTAAGGGGGCGTTATAGGCTTTGGTATCAGAGTAAATTTTCATTTTCAATTCGTATCACCACATGTCAGTCCAAGTCCTCAAAGTAAGTATGTATTTAAGTTAAATGTTAAGATGCAAGTATGAAGATAAGAATAAGATTTAGATGTTAAATGATTAATACCCTGGCAGTGAAAACCTGTCTCATAAATTAGAAGATTGTTCCTAAATTCATAACTCTTTTAGGAAATTAACAAAGGAACGCCGAGGAAGAATGCAAACCCACAATCAAACCAACAAAAAGGCTGATGACAATGATCGCTAAGCTACAAAGGCAATTTGAGGAACAAAGAAGGGAAATAGTAGAACTAAGAGGCAATGGTCATGCTGGCGAACGACGGCAATGACATGCCGCCTCCTCCTCCTCCCTAGCCACAAGCAAATGAAGTCTGGCTCCTACTACTAAACCCAGAGCGGCGTTTCAGGAACCCCAACTAGTTAGATGGAAGAGGGTTAAGCGAGTGGACTTTGAAGGTTCTAAGGATCCACTTGTCACTCAGGGATGGCTAAAGATGATTGCGGCCACTCTAAGACTCATGGGCTTCATAGATAATAAGAAAGTACTCTGTGCTTCATACTGCCTCACCATGGAGGGTAGGATTTGGTGGGATGGAATCGAACAGAGCAGGAACATTGAAGAGATGTCATAGGCTGATTTGGTTCATGAGTTCAACACAAAATTCTTCCACTTGAACATTACAAGGAAGCATTATGATAAGTTTGAGAATCTGCACCAAGGAGATATGTCGATTATAGATGTGGTGGCAAAGTTTGATCAGCTAGCTCACCTTTGCCCAAAGATGGTTAATGATGAAAGCGAAAGGGTTAGAAGATTGATCAGATTCTCAGGCCGAAGATTGCTGCAATTGTTGATGGGGCAAGTTGTTAGACATGTATGCCCTAATGGAGTAAAAATGTAATGAGTTTTTAGAGACATTTTTTATCAATAAAGAATTTATTATTTATATACCAAATATTGTCCTCTTTACATTCATATTTGTTGAATGTATGAAAAGCAAACAATAGTTTGAGACTGTCAGTCTAAACCTTTAAGAATTGGGTATATGATGGACAGATTATGCAGAAGACACGATTCTTAAGGTGACGGTCTAAATCATAAGATCCGCAATCAAGGGAATAAAGTTGGGCGCTTTATTTATGTAAAGATTGTTATGTTGTCTATATCCCTATTGGGAGATGGTTTGTCTTGACCATCGGAGGTGAACTCCGTGAATAGAAAATTGGCATATTGTCATAAGTGACGATGTGTTGGATCGGGACATAAAGTGAATTGATTTGGATTAATAATTCTGTCTTGGAAAATTAATTCACTTTAGACAATCATTTGTATTGCATCTTAATCCTGAGATGACTAGTGGGCCC
>CAMOHE010005681.1:0-18559 GCA_946598075.1 Artocarpus hirsutus
ACATCAAGAAAATTCTATGATTATTTATGTGACTATAAATTTAACATATAAGTGTTATATGCTTAAGGATAAAATTTATAGATAATAATCTAAATAGTCCGTAATAATTAATTAAAGTTTGGGATCTTTAATTAAATATTACAAGTATGGTCCAATCTCATTTAGAATGAAATAGTCATTATTCGGACTATTAATATAGAGACATTGGATTGAAGGTACTTTATATAATGAGATTATATAGGACTGGACCAGATAAATTATGAATCTCTAATAATCATCCGTTACAAATAGAGTATTCAAATTTATCACTATGATGATCATATATTTGACAGTCTTAATCCTGAGTATTTATTAGACTCCTGTTTATGACTTTATGTTTTTTGATTTGCTTGGTAAGATTTGTTTTAGCATAGATCATAACTTAACATCTTAGAAACATAATGTAATAAATGGCTGAGAATAATATTATACAAATATGGAATCCACTCCTTCTCTATGAAAGTTAAAAAAATAGTTCTCTTGAGTGATACTTCGAGGTTTGAACAATAGAGCGCTCGTTCATAATAAGATTATGAATTAACTATTCATTAGAGGATTATTGGAACTCAAGGATAAAGATATAATAAGAGAGGAAAACAGAAATTGAACTTAGCTCTTATTATGAACTATTTATGAAGGACTGACTTATATGTAATGATTATATCAATGGACTACTCGCTAATTTTCTTTGAGTAATTTTACTATAACCTCAAGAGTTCAGTTTCAGGTTTTTAGTGGAGTAACACTGAAACTAATAAATTTAGCACATTAATTAAAGAGTTTAATTAATTGTCAAATTTATTGGAGCTTAGGTTATAGGTCCATAGGTCCCCAATGCCACATCTGTAACACTATATTAGATTTATGCATAGAATGAATTATAAATATTTAGTTTGAAATTATTGAGTTCTAAATTAATTTTTTAACACTTGAATTATTAATGTGACACAAAAAAATGTTCTCTATGACACATTGTAATGTGATAAATGTTGTCACATTGAACTGAGCATTAGTTAATTAATTAATTGATTAATTTTAAAATCTATTCCTAAATAAATTTGATTTATTTTTGAATTTAGATATAGATATATATATATATATGGGGTTTTGAACCAATTCTTTTTATATATAAGATTTTATATTAATATATATATATATATTAATATAAAAAAAACTGTGAACTTCACTTCAGCGTGAAGTTCACGAGATATATATATATATATATTAAAAAAAAGAAAGAAAAGAAGAAGGAAAGGTGGACTTCACGCTTACTTCTATATATATGTATATATATATATTAAAAGTTAATAGAATCACATATGTGATTCGGTTAATAAAACAAAAAAAGGAAAGTAAAAAGGTTAAAATCCTATAAAATATATATTTTCCCCATATATCTGATATGGTGTTATTTTAAATTGAAAATCAATTGAAAAATTACTAATAGCTCAGATATAAAAAGGGAGAGATAACAGTTATCTCAAGAGTTTTTTCATTCATGTAACTTTTGCAAAATACTCAAAGAGAAAAAACTGAGAGTTCTTCTCTCAAAAAAAAGTATGCTATCTCATGTGTTGAGTACATAGCAGATTCAGAAAAGTGTGAGAAAAATTCATTCTTGCAGTTTGACGCCCACTTGTCTTTCCGGTGTGGAGGTCTAAATTGAAAAATCGTGGTGTCAAAGAGTTTTCAAAAGGTTTGTAAAATTCCTAAAGCTTTCTATTATTACTTAAAATTATATATCTATTCCCGATGAACAAAGTTTTTAGAAATTTTTTTTTTTGTCAACGATCCGTTCCTTCTGCTGCATTTCATATTTTAATTCCAACAGAGCCTTCAAATCTTACTATATAAAGTAATCATCATTGAATAAATCGCACCTATTGGGGAAAATTATTTTGTATGATCTGGTGGTTTAGAACCTTTAGATTTTTGGAGCTATTCTTCCTCTACTGAATTAACTAGTGTGTGGACACCAGTTGATCTTCTTAGGCTATCTCTATTCTCCTTCCAATGTCTCTTTGTTATAGTTCTCTAAGCTCTAAAAGGAGAATACATCAAAACCCCAGATGGAGGCTAGAAAAAGGTCTACTAAAAATAGCACTTTCTTTCAGTTTAGTTATAGTTGTCAATTAATTAATCATGTCTGAGCTAAGTCCTTGTAGGATTTACACATGCAAGTTATCCTCCCACTTAATTGACTGATTATATAATTTCACTTTCATCTATTAGTTGTCAAAGATTTGATTAAAATTCAAATTAGGATATTATTTATTTAGCTATAAAAATAAATAATTTCAACAATTATTTACAAAACAAATAATTATTGCATAGTGTTATCATAACAATTAAAATAAATTCATTTTGCACATGTTGTCACATGAAAAATATGCAACACAAATATTTCAGTGTTATCCAATAATGCATGCCCATGTGTCCGAGACACATGCGTTAGCACCAACTACTATGCAGACACTACATTGGTGTTATCAGTTTTAGTAGACTAAAATTCGTTCAAATAAATTCATTAATTCATATAGAGTTAGATATGGGACCCAATGAATATATAAAATTTAAGCTCTAATAGTTATCTATAATTTGATTGCTTCTCATAACTAAATTACTATATCTTTGGTTTGTACTCTTAAGTTATATATATATATATATATATATATATATAGTTTATAAAGATCCTTATTTATGTAAACCACAATGTTTAAGGTGTTTGATAGGCCAATTGTTCATCATACTTATGTTAGGAGGAGGAATAAGAATGTGGTTTAAGTGTTTTTGTATTAGTTTTGCTGCCGTGGAATTGTGATGTCTTTTGTGTGTTGTGTTAGTTAGTTAGTTAAAGCAATTATTACTGTATTATTGAAAAAAGCTGTTAGGGGAGAATTATTGAGACAAGCAAAAATTTGTTAGTGATTCTTAGTTCTCACCAAGAAGGAGAAATTGAGACGAGTCTCTGAGGTCATCATCTTTAGAGTGGTTAGGTTTTGGAATTGCTCTTTGTCTATACTCACAAATATCAACGGTCAATAAAGAATTTTCTAGATTTGGTTCTTGCATTTCCTCTGTTTGTGGATATCTTGTTGTTACAATATCAAGTTCCAATCATTTTGGTATCAAGGTGCTTTATTGGGCAATGGTCAGTAAGCGAGCAAAGGTCCAAGAAAATTCCATGGAGAAGGAGATTAGTGAGGCTCATGAATCCTTGGAAAAAGTGATCGATAGTCTTTGAGTGAAGTTTAGGGAGGATTTGAAAGAGACTTTGTCTCAAAATATAGAGAAGATGTGAAAGCTTTTGGAAGAATAGATGCAATAGATCTGGTTGGCAGATAGAGGAAAATCATTACCCATGATGGCAAATAGAGTGGCTCAGGTGAAGAAAAAAGCATCAAAGGGTCAGGGGCCAGATTTTATGACGGAATATAAACCAAAAACTTATGCTGCTGGGGCTAGGGATTTCACGGTGTGGTTAGGGTATGATTTATTAATGAAAGTTTGGCCAAAGATGCATGTAACGGGAGCTAGGTTTCTTGTTGGACTTGGTTTTACAACTGAGGAAATGAATGGGTTTCTTGCTTTGAGTGCACAATGTTCTCTAGGTGAACGTGACAAGTTTCATAAGGACATTGACAAAATTTAGATTAAGAGGCGTCAGATAGAGTTTCCAAGTTTTGACGGCTCAAATCCTGATGGGTGGATTTTCAAGATTAAAAGATATTTTTTGTTTCATCATTTCTTGGAAATAGACAAGTTAATCACTGTTGGAATGTCTTTGGAGGGAGACACAATAGCCTAGGTTTCAGTGGGAAGATCGGCAAAGGGCTTTTGCTAATTGGGAAGAATTTAAGGTGGAAGTGTTACAGTATGTTTGCGTGTCACAAGAAGGCAATCTTTGGGAACAGTTCTTGGCTATTAAATAAGAAAGTTCTATCACTGACTATCAAAGAAGGTTTGAGATTCTGCAGCTCCATTGCTGGATGTTTCGAAGCAAATTTTGGAGGGGATTTTCTTTAAAGGTCTTAAACCTAAAGTTCGAGCCAAGCTGCAGGTCTTGAAACCTTCCAATTTGGTAAAAATCATAAATCTTGCCAGCAAATAGAGGATAAAAATGTGGTTTTGAGGGGTGAATGAGGAAGTAAATTCCTAAGAAAAATGTTGACTCATTGAGTGGGTGTGGTCTCGAGTAGGTTTTTTCTTGATCAACTCTTGCACTAGAGAATGTATCTCCTCTTAGGCATGTTTTTCCTTACAAAAAGTTGTCTAAGTCAGAATTTCAGGAAAAGAAGGATCGGGGACTATGTCTTTGGTGTGATGAACATTACATGCCAGGGCACTAGTGTAAAAACAAGGAGACAAAGGTCATGTTGGTTATGAAGATAAGGATGAAAGGGATCAGCACCGCAATGAAACACATCCTTTGGAGATGGTTTAGGACTTGGGAGAAATGGTAGAACTCTCAATCAACTTGTTAGTTGGCCTCTCTTCTCCCCATACCACCAAGCTTAAAGGAAAAATTGTGCAACAGGAAGCAATTATGCTTATTGATTATGGGGCCTCTCATAATTTCATTGCTAAGGATTTAATTGAAAAGCTTTATGTACCAATTACAAAAACAAAGGGATATGGGATGCAAGTTGGTACAGGGAATTTAGTTAAGGGAATGGGAATTTGTAAACATGTGGTTTTGTTGTTACAAGAATTAACAATCACTGCAACCTTTTTTGCCTTTGGATTTGGATGGCATGGATGTCATCTTAGGAATGCAATGGTTAGAATCTTTAGGCAAGATAGAGGACAATTAGAAGCTTAAGACCATGCATTTTAAGATGGGGTGACAATTGGTTTATGCTTAAGGGTGATCCATCTTTGGATAAGTCATTGGTTTCCTTGAGTCGATGTTGAAGACTGTGGCCAATGAGGGGCAAGGTTTATATGCAGAATTTAGTGGGCTAAATAGGGCTGGGACTGAGGATATTGTGTTAGAAATTTATGCCCTAAGAAGTAAAAATGTAATATGTTTTTAGAGACATTTTTATCAATAAAGACTTTATTTTTTATTTATATACTAAATCTTGTCCTCTTTACGTTCATATTTGTTGAATGTATGTTAAGCAAATAAAAGTTTGAGACTGTCGGTCTAAACCTTTAAGAATTGGGCATATGATGGACAAATTATACAGAAGACTCGATTTTTAAGGTGGCAGTCTAAATCATAAGATCCACAATCGAGAGAATAAAGTTGGATGCTTTATTCATGCAAAGATTGTTATGTTGTCTATATCGCTAACCGGAGATGGTCTATCTTGACCATCAGAGGTGGACTCCATGAATAGAAACATTGGCACATTGTTATAGGTGACACTGTGTTGGAGTAGGATATAAAGTGAATTGATTTAGATTAATAATACTGTCTCGGCAAATCGATTCATGTTAGACAATCATATGTATTATATCTTAATCCTAAGATAAATAGTGGGCCCGTTGTCTTGACTTATGTTTTTTGTTATACCAAAGGGTGACATCCACATTTTAATAATGGTACGTATGCCGGTATGTCGGAGACATGACTCTTGATAGCGTAGACCTATTATTCATAGATATGGAATCCATAGCTCGGTAGTTGATATCCTCTTAAATGCGTTATCCTGTTATTGAAAAACTAGAGCGCTCAACCATTTGGATACATAGGTGTAACCAAATGGTATGCTATCTTTGGATGGTAAGTTTCCCGATGGTGAGATAATGGAATGTAAGAGAAAAAAAATTAGAAAGGTAAAACAAAATTTATCCTTAAGCCGATTATGAATAATCCTATGGGGATACAATACATTATGATACGTCATGGAGACTTAGCTATACATGCTTCGTATAGTGGAGTAGCATTGGAGTTGATAATTATGAAATGTATATCTAGGATATTGAGTTTTATAATTATCAGGAGCTTGAACTATATAGGTCCCTCAAGTCCCCTTTGTTAACTCATAAAAATCCTGTAACGATACGGCTTGCTTTTCCAATAATTGGTGACTTGTGTCAAATTATCAGATTCGTTGAAAATTCGATAGCATTAGATAATTCATGTCTATTCATTGGTTGAATTAATTTTGTAAAAAAATAATTCAAGATAGACTTATTGAATTATCAAGTTCAGATAATTCATGTCTGTTTATCGGTTAGATTAATTTTGAATAAATTAATTCAAGATAAACTTGTTGAATTATCAGGAATATTTATTTTCCTAAAGATTATCTAGATATGAATGTTTTAATCAGATAGCTTCTCTATTGGGTTATTTGAATTAAAACTGAGGCTCTATCCCAAGAATCTTGGGTGGGAAATAAAAGATTTGCACGGATCATTTATCGTAAGTTTGGCCTGCCGATGGAGCAAGTTTGATAGGCCAATCTACTAATTCAACCTACCAATCAAACTATAAATAGATCACGCATTTTCACATGGATTTTATGTGATATTGATTCTGATTCAAATTTTTGAGGTCTTATTTGATAAGCACTGACCCCTGGGCCCAACCTCTATAAAAGAGAAGTAAGTCTCATTGTTATTTAGATTCATGGAGAAATTAAGAGTGAGACTCTGCTAGTGAGACTCTGTAACTCCTTGAGAGCTATTGTTCACACATCACGAACCATAGCTTTGGGCTTTCTCAATTGGTTGGAAGGAGAATCACCAGGAAAAGGCTAAACGATGTGCACCCACATGCACTTTGATCGTGGATAGAGAATAGCAAAGAATACTAGTTGATTGAGGCTCTTCTAGAAAGTTATACTCTTCATGGATTGCGGGAGTTTTTTTGTATTTACAAGGTTAGTGAGTTTCGATTAATTCATGCATATAGTGTGTCAAACTTGTGTTTTGGAAAATACTCTGGTATAAAAATTTCAAAATTCTACTAGGTACTATTTTTTTCCAACATATTGTAGCTGAAGCTCTAGCAAAGGTACAATGGTTGTTGGTTTCTCATCGGTTAAAGTTTGAAATTCCAAAGGGCGGACCTCCAAGGATTTCAGCCATTGTTCCTAGTTAAAGTCCTACCGTAAAATAATATTAAGTTAACATATATTGTTGACTTAGTCAAATAAATCAAAATTTTTCTTAGGCCACAAAAGTTCATTAAAAGAATGTAGACAATAATACAAACATAGCATTATTTTATGACATACACTCTTTACATCTTTGGTTAACAAAACATTACATGTGTGGCTAACATATCATATGTAGTTAACTTAGACACAAAAACTTTCATATCATTTCTAGGAGTAGTCATCTTTACCAATCAATGTGAACACCATTATTGGGAACGATACTATTTACTAGGGGTTGCACATATACAAGGTTAATAAAGTCAAAATTTTGTTAGCCATATGGTTACATACAAACTCAAAACAAAAAGGCCGTCAAAAGGGTCCATCCCTCCTAATCACAGTCAACATCCAACATGCCGTTGTTTATCAAATCCATCTCTAGGCCTTCCTCCTCCTCCTCGCTAGAGTCAATGGGTTGGTCATTACTAGCATGGGCTCTACCTAGTCGTCATCGTCCTTATCCGTATCCGCAAAAAAAAAATCATCGAGTGGAGCTACCAAGTTCTACTCAACACGTAGTATCTCAGCAATGAAATCATCTAGACTAGGGAAATCCCAAGGATATTGGATCAAATGAATTTCGTCTGGGAGGTCGTGCCATGTCAGATCACAAACTCATCATAAAGGTATTTCTGGTGGAATCATACGTGCCATGGTACAATAGAATCTCATGTGGTATTGTTGCACAGATTCGTCCATATATCTTCCCCATATCACTTTCGAACATATGTAGATTCGATAATGCCAATCAGCCCAGATAAATGGATAAATTGGAACTGCTCGGTGGGTGGAGGTGGCTGTAGAGCAAATTCTGCAAAAATTTGTCCTTTAAAGCCTTGCGAGTCGCGATGTTCTTCCCTAGGACCAAGCTTGATATACTATGCTAACACTTCCTCCTGTAGCCTGGAGACCAATAGGACTTGCAGATGTAGTAGGGTATGGCACGATACAAAATTAACCTCTATTGCATTGAACTATTCCACTAATACCATAGGTTGTCAATTGCCATTAAAATGAGGTGGTACCATATCTTGGAAAACCACATTAGCTCTTCGATCAATGTCCATATGACGATCGTTAGGTAAAGCTCCATTAACTATATTTGTATTATATACTCACATAAGAAAACATTCTAGTATTCTTACATTTAAAATTGAAATATCTTACTTGAGCTATGGCAGAACGACCTATGGCAAAGTGTAGTAGGATAACATGATACCAACTCTGACACTAACTATAACGACCTGTCATTTTTTGAATCATTGCTTAACATTTTTTACTTACTTTGCTATGAAAAATTTAAAATATTTTTAATAAACCTTTTTTTCTTCATTTTTCTCATATAATTATGACAACGTTTTACAAAAAAGTTTTTTCTTCATATCCAACTTGTTTTACACTATATCTCATACTTAATATTTCCTTTACAATATGTTTCAAATTCATTTAATATATATACATAGTGAAAATGTTCTTGTGGCGGTATCCATAGCCTTGCCTACACATTTGCTCATGTACCATCCCCAGATAAATAGTGATCCTATTTTGGCCTCTTGGCTAAAATTCCTACACCATAAAATAACTAGGTGACCTAATGCTTAGTAAGTCCAAACATTGCCCACAAGTAGATCCTATATATATGCATGATCCATTTATGCTTGATTATCAACATTACTTACTCTTTCTATATCTCTAACTTTACTGAGGCCTAAGTGGTCATACCATTTATATGCATAGGTCATCGTAACATTGAGACTGAATATTACTTAGGACTCCCCTTGAGTCGAGAGCTAGCACGACACTTTTTTTTTTCAAAACCCTCTATTCCATACTGTAGGTGGGATTTAAACTTACTTGGGATTGACACAGCATTAACAAATTTCATGTTCCTCTACCATCCATCTAAGTGTCTTGTTTGGACAATTTTATCGTCGTTGGCTAATTTTGTTGAAAAAATAGTACGCAACAAAATTTAAAAAATTTTTTATACCATAGTATTTTCTAAAACATAAGTTTGACATGCTACATGCATAAACTTACCAGATCTTACTAACCTTGTTTACCAAAAAGCTCCCGCAATCCGTAAAGAGAAAAACATTCTAAAAGAGCCTCAATCAGTTAGTCTTCTTTGCTATTCTCTATCCACGATCAGAATGCGTGTGGGCGCACAATATACAGCTCTTCCTTGATGACTCTCCGTCCAACCAATTGGGAAAACTCAAAACTAAGGTTCATGATTTGTGAACAATAGCTCTCAAGGGAGTTTTAGAGACTCACAGACAGAGTGCTCACTCTAGATTACTCAACTAATCTAAATAACTTATGAGTCTCACTCCCTATTTATAGAGGTTGGGCCTAGGGGTTAGTCCTTATCAGATGAGGCCTCAAAAATTTGAATCTAGATCAATATCTTATAAAATTACATAAAAACGTGTGATCAGATTATCGTTCAATCAGCAGACCGAACTAGTAGATCGGCCTACTAAATTTACTTCATCGGTAGGCCGAACCTAAAGACTAGCCTACTGAACTTACGATAAATGATCCCTGCAAATCTTTTATTTCCCACCCAAGTTTCTTAGGATCAAGCCTCAGTTTTAATTCAAATAACTCAATAGAAAAGTTATCTAATTAAAACAACAATATCCAAATAATATCTAGGAAAATAAATATTACTGATAATTTAACAAGTTTATCTTGAATTATTTTTTCACAAAATTAATTCAACCGATAAAAAGACATGAATTTTCTGATCCTATCGAATTTCAACCAATCTAATAATTTAACATAAATCACCACTTTATTGGAAAAGCACGCCGTATCATTATAGGATTTATTGTGAGCTAAAAAAGCGGACCTGATGGACCTATATAGTTCAAGCTCCTGATAATTATGAAACCTAATATCCCAGATATATTTTTCATAATTATCAACTCTAACGCTACTTTACTAAAAGCTTAGAGCTGCACTCTTGAACTATATAGCATTACGAAGCTCAAATAGCTAAGTCTCCAGGACGTATTATAATGTGTCGTATCCCTATAGGATTATCCATAATCGGCTTAAGGATAAATTATGTTTTACCTTCTTGATTATTTTTCTCTTACGTTCCATTATCTCACCATCAGAAAACTTACCATTTAAGGACATTATACCACTCGGTTACACCTATGTTTCCAAATGGTTGAGCACTCCAGTCTTCCAATTACAAGATAACACATATAAGAGGATATCATCGACCCCTAAAGAGGAGCTATGGGTTTTGTATCTATGAATAACAAGTCAACACTATCTAGAGTCATGTCTCCAACGTATCAGCATCGTACCATCATAAAATATAGATGTCACCATCTGGTATATCAAAAGACATAAATCAAGATAACGGGCCCACTAGTGATTCATCTCAGGATTAAGATACAACACATATGATTGTTTAAAGTGATTTGACTTGCTAAGACAGAATTATTAATCCAAATCAATTCCATTTTATGTCCCAATCCAATACATAGTCACCTTTGACAATGTACCTATGTTTCTATTCGCGGAGTCCACCTTTGATGGCCAAGACAAACCATCTACCGTTAGGGATATAGACAATATAACAATCTTTGCATGAATAAAACACCCAACTTTGTTCCCTCGATTGTGAATCTTATGATTTAGACAGTTTCCTACAAAATCATGGCTTTTGCATAATCTGTCCATTATATGCCTGATTCTAAAGGTTTAAACCGACAGTCTTAGACTTTTGTTTTCTTATCATATATCCAACAAATATGAACGTAAAGAGGATAACAATTTGGTATATGAATAATGAATAAATTATATATTAATAAAAATGTCTCCAAAAGCATATTATATTTTTACTCCTAAGGGCATACATGCCTAACAAATTTATTACTATCAACCTATTATGTCGATACAAGATATAAACATTAATCACTAGATTGAGTTATTACTTGGTTTAGAAACCCGAGCACTACAAGTTTTATTGTGATTGTTTCATAAACCGTAGGGAATTTTGACAAACTGTCCATAAACCCAAAGAGTTTCATTGAGATCTACAACTTTCATGTTTTAACTTTTTTGAATTCCCTCTACACATTAAAGTTTTCTGCCATTTTTTATTTCTGTTGAGTTTGAACATATCTTTTCAATTTAGTCCCTTGACTTTTCACAAAACCTTCTTCTTAAAAATTGTTTATCATACTTTTTTGAATAGGTTTTTAAGTCTTACTCTAAAAATAATCATGGTTACGCATGCCAAAATTTCATTTCTTTTAAAATCCTCTAGACTTTGCAAATTTTCTTGGTTTTTGACCAAATTAAATTTCAAACACATAGCCCTAGTTCCTAGCCCTTCATCATCATAAACATACCATAAAATCCTTTAAACATGCCATAGTCCAATTTAAATAATTACATACCATACTTGATAAAAAAACCAAAAAAAAAAAAAACAAACAAACAACCATGAACTTAAAAATAGGAGGTTAAGCTTTACACCAAAAAAAAATTGGTGAGCATGTGAACCTTTAGCAAGCTTTATTTTTTTATCAACCTTCCTAGACATGAAGCATGGAAAGAAAACCCACATCAAATTTCCCTTCAAACCCCAATGAAAAACCATAGAAACACTTAGAGAAAGTCTAGATTTTACCTTCAAAGTTTAGAAATTCTTGAACTTGAAACTTGGTCTTGACTTAAAACTTGCTTAGAAGATGTCTTTGTGAAGAGTTTTCTATAATAAAATTTTGAGGGGGATGGACTAGAGCCTACCGGTGCAAGGGAGGGAGAGAAGTGAAATCTTTTGTTCACATTTTGCATGAAAAGGTTTTTATACATTGATCCTTTTGGCAATTTGGTGGCTCGTGAAGATTAGTCAACATCTACCATCATTAGGGGTTAAAGTGTAACACCCCCCAATGAACGTCACAGATGTCGTTACATTCATCCATGTTTTTATTACTTTTAAAATTAACCATTTAAATAAGGTAAAGTTTATTAAACTTATCCTAGGATCCATGCCTACATTTCTTTTTTTACCAAATATCAATATTTCAAAAATTCTTATATTTATTTTCAATAGTTTATCAATACCAAATTAATGAAGCCATAATGTAAATAGAATTTAAAATCATCATTTAATTCTGTTCACAGTTCTGTAAGCTAAACTCCGAACATCGGCAGGCCAAACATGATTGACAGTCCAAACTTCAACCACCGACAGGCCGTCCGAGACCTTGCAAATTCAGAGTTTTTAAAATACTAGGATCGGTAGGCTGATCATTGCAACAGCAGTCCGACCAGAAATGGTCAACCAGCCGATCTACTTTCAAAATCAAATATAAATTAAAACAATTCCCAATATCTCAAAGTGCAGAAAATAAACATATACGGAGAATAAAACATAGTTCATAAATTTTAAAACTTCTTTCTTGACGTCTTCTGTTTTCAATCCATCATGCATAGCTCACATGCCCTTCCTTGCCCTCCACCTAATCCAAGATCTTTTTACCTTTATTTGCAACATGATGTAAAACTAAGTAAGCAAAATGCTTAGAAAGTACACTTACAATCTCACAAGATAAAACATTTTATGAACATCTTTGTAAAACATTGTAGTCATAATCATCATCAACATAGTAATGCACTAGGCACCGTTTCATATAGAATATATCTTTTATTACATTATCCATATTAAAACTTTGTTCATTTTATCTTTAAGGGCCCAAGTGTGCACCATAATTGTCATTGTAGGCGCGCCATCATGAGAGGAGAAAGGTAGCTAATCTCAAACCAAACATTGCATCATAAACATAAACATAACATAACATGGGGTGTGCAATACTTATTTAGGTGATACATATATACTCATATATACTTTTATATTTCGAAATATGTCATCATCAAAACATGCATAAACTTCATATACATCAAACTTTCATAATAAAAACTCATATATAATCATCATGGAATTTATCATAAAACTGTCATAAACATAGTTTCAACTTTTCATAAATTTCATTATGTTGTAGGTGAGAATGTACTTACTTGACTAGCTTGCTTACTACACCCTAACTTAGATGACGTCGTCGCGGCCTTGATGTGCTCACTTCTTGGAGTGTTCATGTCAACCATTCATATACATAAGGAATTAACATTCATCTCCATGTTATCATTCAATACCACATAACATACTCATGCATGCTTCTCTTAAGAACATTAACCCAAAACACATTTCATCGATCTTAAAAAAAAAAAAAATTCAAATAAAACTGCTAATACAAATGCTGCCTGACCCTTATGAATCACAGCCCAAAATCTCATAAATCGCACACAATTCAAGCACAAAACTTGGCAAGGACAAAGTTAACGTATAAACATAATATCATGATTTTTTTTATTGGCCATAAAAATTCTGTTTGATATTTAAAATAAGTCATAAATTTCATGACACAAAATTTGCCAGCAATAGTTAGGCAGTGGACAACCCTCAGCTCAAATCTGTTTATCACATTATTGAGGCCGAAGAAAAATCTACAAAAATTAACATATATAATAGACACATAAAACTATAGCATATCCAAAAATTGGACTAACAAAAATTGGAATAGGTCAAAATACACTTTTGAAATCGGTAGTAAAACTAATTTTACAAACATGGGCAGCAAACACCTTTCAAACTAGCATTTAAGAATACCACGAAAATAATTTTGACCTCAAAATTTTTGTGACAATCTGTATACATAATAATGTCCTACTATAAACATTTTCGTGACCAAACAAAATCCTTTATACACAATAAAAAGTCAGAGAAGCAAGAGGTCAAAAGTTTGCAAGAGGTCAAAAGTTTGCAAGTTCACAACCATAAAAACCTAGCTTGAAGAAAGTTTAATAACTCACAAAATACACATGATATTTCCACAAAATTTTTCAGTTCAAAACCTAATATAACCATGAACATTTCTGCCAAATTTTGTAAAAATCAAAGCACATTTGCCTCTTGAATTAAAACCATGTTTATAGAAGGATAAACCAATCAGCAACATTGCAACTATGAGGTGCAGAGCATGAACATTTAATATCTCAACATAGACAACACCAAATGTCACGAAACTTGGAGCAGTATCACATAGCATATACATGAGAATCATACTAAATTTTAGGCAAACAAAGATTTATAGACAAAGTCATGGGGTTTGGATTATAGAGAAAATACAACGTTATTGATCAGCATTAATTAACTATGAGTGGCAAAGACTAAAAATTCCATATCTCAGCATAGAAAACTCCAAATAACGAGAAATTTTGAGAAGTATTACATAACACATACATAGATATCATATTAAAATTTCAGAGAAAATGAAAATTTGTAGACAATGATATAGCAGTCGGATTTTAGGGTGATCAAAATTTCAAAATTACTGAGAAAGAGTTTCTTATCTCAAAACAATTTCTTCTCAAGCTTCCTTCGAATTTGCCCAAAGAAAACTCAAGATTTCATTCAAATATTTGCAGGAAATTAGGGAGAGAAAGAGAAAGAAAAAAACGTGCAAAGAAGGAGAAAAGAACGTGGAGAGAAGAAGGAAGTGTCTGAGAAAAAAAAGAGAAAGAAGAGGGAGAACAATATAGGGAGAGAGAGGAAATTTGCATAATTGGAAAATCTAATGAATTAGGTCAAATGGCTTTCTATATTTACGGTAGGGAAATTAAAAAAAATGCTGCTTTCATGTGGAAAAAAGGGAGAGAAATAAGGGAAGGTCAAATTGACTTATTTTACTTACCCAATTTCATGCTTTCAAAATAGGAAACTCTATCAAGTCCTAAATCATCATAAAAGTCAATTATCCACTCACCTAAAATAAGGAAAGGAACAAAATGTACCAATCATTTAGAATATTTCACCCAATCAAATTAATCATCAACATCATAAATTTTGGAGAGTTTTTGCTGATTTCTCGTCAGCAATCTTCAGCCTACCAACCACTCAGTCCAGCTTGCTGAAGTTGTGGGATTTGACTTGCCGATGAATCCCATCAGCATGCCACCTAGAAGGAATAATTCGGCCAGCAAAATTTGAAACTTCGGCCTACCGAAGTGCCACGTACAACACTTCACACAAACATTCATTCAATATCTACCTTGTGTACATCATAATGACATGAACACCTTGAGCACATCAATTCCACATGACCATCACCTGTCATCATACTTAAAATAACATAATTAGTAACATTATTTCGTAATAAAATACTTAACGTCATTAATTATCTATCATTAATCATTACATGAAAAATGGTAGTTGTTACAATTCTACCCACCTTATAAGAGTTTCGTCCTCGAAACTCAAAACAATTGCAGATACTTGGCTCTAATTTCATCTTCGCATTCCCATGTAGCCTCTTTGACCTTGTGATTTCACCATAAAACTTTGACCAAAGCAATTTCTTTATGCCTCATGGTCTTAGTTTTCTAATCTAAGATCTCCATGGACTTTTCTTCGTAGCTAAGGTCATCTAGAATTTTGAGCACCCATGGCTTGATCACGTGTGTAGGACCCACGACATACTTCTTGAGCATCAAAACATGAAACACATCGTGCATAGCTGACATTTCTTATGGCAATCTCAATTGATAAGCTACTTTGCCTATCCCCTTCACAATTTCACAAGGTCCGATAAATCTCAGGCTTAGCTTACCTTTCCTTTAGAACCTCATAACTCCTTTCGTGGGCGTAATTTTTAGGAACATCGAATTGCCTATAGTGAATTCTAAGGGCCTTTTTCTTTTATTAGCATAACTCTTTTGATGGCTTTGAGCGGTCTTTATTCTCTTTCGTATCAACTTAATCATCTTAGAGGTTTCATTAACAAAATCGGTCTTTTCATCATCAACACCTTCCATCAAGTTCTTTTCACCAGCTTCATGCCAACATATAGGCGACCTACATTTCTGCCCATAGAGGGCCTCATAAGGTGCCATCCCAATCGTCGCTTGGTAGCTGTTGTTGTAAGCGAATTTCGCTAACGGTAACACTTTACACCAGCTAGTCTTGAAGTTGAGAGTATAGGCCCAAAGCATATGCTCTAAGATCAAGTTTGTCCTCCTCGTTTGGCTGGCTGTCTGTCTGAGGATGAAAAGTTGTACTCAAGTGCAACTTTGTTCCCATTGCAGTCTATACATTTTTCTAAAACTTGGACGTGAACCTGCCATCACGATAAAAAATGATAGACTTAGGGATTCCATGAAGTCGCACAATTTTCTTGACATAGAGTTCTGCTAACCGCTCCATAGAGTAAGTGATCTTAATGGGAATGAAATGCGTTGTCTTTGTCAGTCAGTCGACAACAACCCAAATAGTATCATAACCATTCATAGTCCTAGGCAAACCAATAATGAAATCCATTGCAATATCCTCCTACTTCCATTCTAGTATCTAAATTGACTATAAATCGCCGCCAACTCTCTGGTGTTCAACATTAACCTGCTAGCATGTCAAACATTTCTTCACATTCATGGCAACATCACGTTTCATTTCAAACCACCAAAAGTTATCCTTTAGATCCTTGTACATTTTGGTTGCACCTGGATGAATTGAATAAAGAGTGTCGTGAATTTTCACTAAGATTCTTTCACTTAAGCCATCAACGTTGGAAACACATAAGCGGTCCTTGAATATAGAGTTTCATCATCTGCAATTTAAAACTCTTCACATTTTTCTTCTTTTATTTCCTGCTTAATACTTGCGAGGCTTACATCTTCGTCTTGCTTACTCTGAATCTCATTGAACAGCATTGTAGCAAAAGTGAGTGCTGAAAGCTGGCCTGTTATGAGTTCCAAACCAAAGTCTAGAATTTCTTTCCTTAAAGGCTGAGACCTTGCTTGTAATGACATCAATGTGGCAATAGTCTTTCTACTCAAAGCATCAGCCACTCGATTAGCCTTTCCTAGATGATAAAGGATTTCACAATCATAATCCTTCTCCAGTTTTAACCATCTTCGTTGTCTCATGTTCAGATCCTTCTAAGTGAAGAAGTGCTTTAAACTTTGATGATTAGTGAAGATCTTGCATTGGACCCTATACAAGTAATGTCTCTATATCTTCAGTGCAAAAACTACGGCCGTTAACTCGGGGTCATGAGTAGGATAGTTTTTCTCATAATCCTTTAGTTGTCTCGATGCGTAAGCAATCACTCTATCATTCTGCATCAAAACAACACCAAGGCCTATCTTAGAAGTATCATTGTAAATTACAAATCTGTCACTTCCTTTAGGAATGGCCAATATTGGAGCTATAGTTAACCTTTTCTTCAGTTCTTGGAAACTTTTCTCGCATGCATCTGTCCATTCAAACTTCTTTCCTTTACGGGTTAGATTTGTGAGTGGCGCTGCTATATTGGAGAAGTCTTCCATGAATCTCTGATAGTAATTGGCTAGGCCCAAGAAGCTCCTTATCTCACTTACATTTGTTGGTTGTTTCCAGTTGATAACAGCCTCTACTTTAGTAGGATCTACCATTATCCCTTCCTTTGATACTACATGCCCCAGGAAAGACACTCTGTCAAGCCAGAACTCACACTTGCAGAATTTTGCGTACAACTTGTGTCTCCTTAATGTCTCCAGCACAATTCTCATATGCTCAGCGTGTTCTTCCTGATTCTTCAAACAAACAAGGATATCATCGATAAACACAACGAAAAATTTATTGAGGAAATCCTTGAATACTCGATTCATCAGGTCCATGAAGGCTATAGGTGCATTCGTTAGACTAAAAGGCATAACCTGTAACACCCCGAAGTTAATTAAATAGTATTAAGAGTGTTAAATGGTGAATTAGTGTGCCATGATGAGTGTTTTAAACTTAATTTGATTATTTTGTGAAAATTAAGAAACTTTGTGTTAATTTACACTTTTAGTGATTTTTAATTATTCTAAATTGTTTTTGATTGTTAATTTAAGTTTTAATAAAACAATTTGATTTGAAAACAGAGTGTGGTTGCACACAGTTTTATGCAACTGCTTTTCTCTCTCTTCTTCTATTTATTTCACTTTCTCTCTCTCTCTCCTCATTTCTCCCGTGCACTCCCTCTCTCCTCTCTTCTCTTCCTCTCTCGGTTCTCTCATTCTCTCTCTCAATCTCTCAAAATTTTTGAAACAAATTTTGTTTTCAAGCTTCGGGCTAGGAGATCGAAGGCTCGGGGACAAGATTCAACAACAAAACAACGTTTTCAAGCTTTGATTCGAGGTTAGATTTTAAAATTCAAAGTTTTTCTATTTTTCAAGATTTTCTTGTATTTTGAAATTTTGGAGTTTCTAAGTCTAGAAAAGCTTCGATCTAAGTTAGATTGACTTAGATTAGCTAGAATGTAAACTTCATTTCATCAAAAACGGATTAGAATCAA
>CAMOHE010005784.1:0-28366 GCA_946598075.1 Artocarpus hirsutus
ATTTTTAATTATTCTAAATTGTTTTTAATTGTTAATTTAATTTTCAATGAAGCAATTTGATTTAAAGACAGTGTATTGTTGCACACAGTTTTGTACAACTGCTTTTTCTTTTTCTCTATTTATTTTTCCTCTCTCTCTCTTCCTCTCATTCTCTCTCTCCTCTCTCTCGCTCACCTCTCTCGTCTCTCACTTTCAGATTCTCTCACTCTCTCTCATTCTCACTCCAAATTTTTGAAACAAAATTCGTTTTCAAGCTTTGGGATTGTGGATTGAAGGCTCGGGAACGCGATTGAGCAACCACAAACTCGATTCAAGCTTCGATTTAAGGTTAGTTTTTAAAATTTCTAAAGTTTTTCAATTTTTCAAATTTTCTTGCATTTTGAAATTTAAGAGTTTCTAAGTCTAGAAAAGCTTTGATCTAGCTTAGAGTAACTTAGATTAACTAGGATTGAAGCTTTATTTCATCAAAAACGGATTGGAATCGAGATTTTTCATTTTTCCTCTATTTTCTCTATTTTTAGATTTTTGTAAAAATCTTGCTTAAATTTTGTTTTAATAAGTTAAAAAGTGTTCTATTATGATTTTTTATTGTTTATAATGATTATCCATACCTAGGAATTGAGAAAAACAGGTTGGATTGAAGATTTGAAATTCAGAATGCCGAGACCCATGCGTGGAAATTTTTGGAATTTTTCCAGATCGGCAGGCCGGATTCATCCGACCGGCAGGCCGAACCTGGAGATGTTCGGCCGACCGGACTTGGACTTTCGGCAGGCCGACCGAGCAAGGAAAAATTTTGTGATTTTTACCTGTTTTAATTGTTTTGAATCTTCATTTAAATATCAACTTTACATAATGATTTTGTAAACCTAAATGGCACACTAGGACACCATGAGATGATTTAATATCATAGGATACCTCGGGTTAGATACTAATGGACGAAGTTACTATGCATTTAGGATTATGCGTGGATCCGCGGAGCTAACGTATAGCGGACCAGGATTATGGTGTGGGACACCGACACGGATATCGAGGTAGGACTTCTACCCCTCTTACTTGGTAGCCTTATTTCAAAATGATTTAAGCCAAAAAGGACTTTATCAAATGTTTTCGATGATTGATTAGGAAATGATTTTATTTAAATATCTTTACAAGCAGTTGACTGAGAAATGTTCATAATGAACTCCATGATGAATATAAATGATTATATCTAGTAAAGAAGAGATTTTATGAATCAAAGAGATATATGTATATATATGTATATTTTAGGGCATGATGCCATATCAGAGATCGGGTCGTGTAGTGAACGACCTTGGGGGCAGGTCCCGAAACTCAGTTGGGCCACTACGGTGGTGAATTACATATGGTTTACCCAGGAAAGGAAAACGGTATTCTTTCTGGTTGACTTGTTTGAATTATTTTGTGAAGATTATATTTTTATTAAATTCTCATTTAATTATTTATTTGTTTAATTGTTTTAGTTCGTTTTCTATATGCTTATTTGATTTATGAAATTTCTTTTAAAATTGAACAATTTTCAAATATAGTCCTACTGAGCCTTTCGCTCACATTTTTATTTGTTTTAAAATCTTAACCCTAGGTGGATATCAGCATAGGATTGGAGAAGAGTCCGCCGACCCGACTTACGATCAGTAGAAGAACTTGGTAGGTTAAATTAAAATTCAAGGCATGTAAGATTTTAACTTCTCTTTTATTTTGGACTGTGGTTGTATCATAATATTGTCGGTACTATATGTGTGTGCACAATATGTAGGCCAGTGGGACCCATGCGCCTTCCACCCCATATTTAATTATGTTTAATATTATTTTATTTGCTTAATTATTGTAACGATTCATTTTATTTCCTTAATTTCTTCCATTTAAATAATTTTAAAAAAAATATATCACTTTTAATCATAAATTTGAATCTAAAACCCTCTTTTTAACTAAATCTTTATTTAATTAACTTAATTAAACTACCACGTCACCTCCCGTACTCTAGGGCGTGACAGGTTGCTTATCGTTTAGATCTTCCTTCTAAACTTTCTCATGTTCAAGATGTATTCCACATGTCAATGCTTCAGAAGTGTCCGCCTAAGCAGAGCAAGATAGTTTCATTTCACGATGTGTAGATTCAAGAAGACACGACATATGAGGAAGTGCCAATTCAGATTATCGATCAAAAAGTAATTAGCTTACGTCGTCATGATATACCATTAGTAAAGGTAGTATGGCAGCATCACGAGGTTGATAAAGCCACTTGGAACTTTGAATCGAATATGCAGGAATTGTATCTGCAATTTTTTTATTTCTTAATTGATTTGTAAATTTCGAGGGCGAAATTTCTTTTAGGGGTAGAGAGTTGTAATGCCTCAAAATTAATTAAGTAATATTAGTGAGTAAAATGGTGAATTAGTATGCCATAAAGAATTTTTTAAACTTAATTTGACTATTTTGGTATATTTCTAAATTAATATTACTTTTAGTTATTTTAAGTTATTTTAATGATTCTTAACTATCTTAAACTATTTTTAAGTTGTCATTTTGAATTTTGAAGCAAGACAATTTGTTAAAACCTTCATTTTACAAAAACGTGGGACGTGGGTGGCACACGGTATTCGTACAATAAAACTGACCACCGTTTCCTCTATTTAATCTCTCACTTTCTCCCTCTTTCCCTCATTCGCGCTCTCTCTAATTCTCTCTCTTCCTCTCTCCCGTCTCTCTCACTCTCACACTTTGCCTCTCTTTCTCTCTCAATTTTCCACTATAAATTTTTAAACAAAAATCAAGCCCAAGCTTCAAGTTAGTGGATTGAAGGCTCAGGAATGCGATTTAACAACCACAGCTTCAATTTAAAGCTTCGATTTGAGGTTAGTTTCAAATTATCTAAACTTTTCTAAATTTTTCAAATTTCTTAGTATTTTGAAATTTAAATTTTCCTAAGCTTAGAAAACCACAAATCTAGGTTAGAGAAACTTAGAACATCTAGAATCTTAGCTTTGCTTGATCGAAAATGAATTTAAATCAAGACTTTCTATTTTTCTCTGTTTTTGAATTTACTCAAAATTTTTGTTTAAATTACTCTAAAAGTGTTTTATAGCGTTTTTCTATCATCTATAGATGTTTTTCTATACCTGAGAATTGATAAAACAGGTTGAAATGAGGGTTTGGGTTTGAGGAGGCCGAGGCTCGTGCTTGGAAAATTCTAGAATTTTCTAGTTTGACAGGCCAAACTTTGTGTTCAGCGGGCCAGATTCATGAGTTCGACAGGCCAGATTCATACGACCGGCAGGCCAAACCTAAAAAGGCTTGGCCGACCAGACTTGATCTTTTGAAAGACCAAACCAGGCCGACCAACACGGTAGAATTTTGTGATTTTTCATCCCAATTTGACTGTTTTGAACCCCGGTTGAGATTTCAACCTTATAAAATGATTTTATAAACTTAATGGCACACTAGGACACTATGAGGTAGTTTAGTAACATAAGATATCTCGAGCTAGATACTAATAGACTTAGTTATTGTATGTTTAAGGTTGTTCGTGGTTCCACAGAGCTAACATGTCACGGACCAGAATTATGATGTAGGACACCGGTATGATTATTGAGGTAGGACTTCTACCCCTTCCTCAGTAGCCTAAGTTAAATGATTTTGGCCTTAAAAATACTTTTGTCAAATGTTTTCAAATATTTTTTGAAAAAAAAAATTTATTGACTGTTTCCTTAAACAGTAGATTGAGGTGTTTTTATAATAAACCTCATAATGAATGTAAATGATTATATTTGGTAAAAAGAGATTTTAATAATTATAAAAAGATACATATATATAAATACATTTAAGGGCATGATGCCATATCAGAGATCAGGTCGTGTAGAGTGCGGCCTTGAGGGCAAGTCCTAAAATCTAGCTGGGCTACTACAGTGGTGATTTACATATGCTTTGCCTAGGAAAAGAAAATGATATTCTTTCTAGTCGACTACTAAATTATTTTGGTAAGATAAACCTTTATTGAATCTTTATTTATTTATTCATTTATTTATTTATTCATTCAAGTTAATTTTCATACATTTACTTGATTAATGGAATTTCCTTTAAAATTAATGTTTTAAATTTATAGTACTATTGTGCCTTTCGCTCACATTTTGTTTGTTTTAAAATCTTTCCCCTCTAGGTGGATTTCAACCTAGGATCAGAGAAGAGTCCATTGACCGGACTTGCGACTAGTAGAAGGCTTAGGTAAGTTGTAGTACAAATAATTCAAGGCATGTATAGCTTTAATTTTCTCTTTATTTTGGACTGTGGTTGTAATTTAACATTGTCGATACTATGTGTATGTACAAGATGTGGGTCAGTATGACTCATTCTCGTTTCTCCATAATTCTTAATTATTATTTCGATATTGTTTATTTTGTTATTCTTATTTGTCTAAATATTATAATTACTCGCTTAAAAAAGTTTTTAAAATTATCACTTTTCATAAAATGATTTCTTAATTCTTAAACTTATGTTTCAACTAAATTTCTACTTAATTAGCTTAATTTAAACCACCCTGTCACCTCCCGTACTTCGGGGTGTGACAACAGATAGAAATATTGAAATTATATTATAAATCTAGAATTCTTCACTAAAAAATATTGTTTAGTTTTACAAAGAAAATCCTTAAATTCTAAATTGATCAATATTTAATTGTGGGAATTTTACAAACATTACATTTAGTGACTACCCTGTTACGATGATATATTTATTCTTATTTGCTATATTATTAGTGCTAATTAATTTATATTACTTCATTTGACTGATGCATTTTGATCAATCTATTAGGGTCCTAAATGAGTGGAAGTTGTAAAGAAAAGTAAGGCAGCATTTAATCCTCCGCAACGTGCAACTAGATCCAAGTAGCAAAGGCATGTATTCTAGTGTATACGGTCACGAAATTAATTGTTCTACAGATGCATATAATATTTTAAAAATCTCACATTTCAGAAAATTCTAATATAAGAAGGAGACGCATGTGACTTCTTTGTCTTAAGGTATACATGCGATACAATGCATGATGACATTCACAGACTCGGCTAAATTGGAGATTATACTAATATCCATTTTGTAGAGATTATAGGAGGTTGAGGATGAAATTTGTAAATACATATATATATATCCACACACACACACACATGATATATTAACCACAATCAACGAATTATGAGGCCAAATAACATGTCGATAACGCGGGATATAGGCTACATCTGGGAAACCAAAAAAGAAGCCTACAAAGTGACGAAACTATAAATTTTAGTCGGGGTGCCAATGACTATAACAAAATATCCAGTAATTATAATGAATTCTTAAAACTATGATTCTTTTCGATAGGTTTTAATGCCTTAAAATATTGCATAATAGTTTTATTGTTGGGCCATGGAAGATTTTTTTTTTTTAATGCACATAAATAAACTGTTATTCATCCACTAATCAATAAGATAAAGAAATATAAAATTGGCGAGAAAGTACTTTAACACATGCACTTATTCTATATTCAATTGTACAGTCGATTTTCTACAATACTGATACTAAAAGATATCTATCCCAAGTAACAACAACAACAAGAAACAAGTATTATTATGAATGCCAAGATTGAGCAAAATATTGGATATAAATTTTTTTCTGTACTATTTTTTGTGCAAGATCACCAATACTTTTCGATCCCAAGAACTAGCCAGAATACACAACACATGTCTAATCTTTACTGTTTTACAAAAATATTAATTTCTTTCCTTTCTAAATCTATCCTACATTCAATGAACTTTTAGCTAAATATTAGAGAAAAAATTATACTTTTTTTGTGTAATAAGTAAAACAAATCAAGCATAATGTCAAAACCAAAACAAAACAAATCATTTCATGCTATAAAGATGCCACAATCATATATAATTAATTACTTTTTTGGAATGCTCTAATAATTTTTTATATGCATTCTATGCCCAAGAAATTATTCTGTATGCTTTATTTTTTGAAAAAGTTTTATGGACACTATGGAGAAAAAAATCAAGGAAAAGAAGAAAACTAGAGAAGAAAAAAAAGAGCACTAACTTTAAAATATATTCCAAACATTGGCCTTCAGTGACTTTCTCACTAAGCGCATATAGAAAATATATAATGTATATGTATTTTATTTTTGCATAAATTTTTAACGGTTAAATCCCCTCATCAGACAACAGTTTCGCTAGAAACTGTATCATCTAAATCCCTTTTTTGGACGGTCCAAATACATGCCAGGGTATCGACTTAGGGAATTTAACGACAATTTAAAAGCCGTAGCTAAAGGTAGTATACATATAACAACATTGCATACCACGATGATTTGGGGGTTTCGTATCCCCTATTTTGTAGTGGCAAAAACGAAAATATCTTGATTCGTGTATTAGTTGATCCTTGCACACAGATGAAGTTTCAATTGCGAATACGAACACCAAGGTATGCATAACACACATAAACATGCACGCGCATGCAACCTGACATATACCCACCCACGTAGCGATACAGTACGTTTACGTATAAGAAAAAATACGTAATAGAGTAATTAATGAGATAATTGACAATATATACGTCCACGTATCAAACATCCAATTTGCATATTTTACCTATATTTAGAGTTATCAATACAAATAGAATTTACAGGCTCCAAAAACTATAACAAACCAACCTCCTAGTCTAAGTCACAAGGGAAAAAAAGGTAAACAAGAAAGGAAAACAGTAGTTTGTTCTCCGTGGGTATAATCCTACATCTAAAGTTTCTTTTCCACTTCCACATAAGTAATCAATGCACAATATTAAAATATTACATCCGTTTTCTGATCTATAGGGACCACGTGAAAACAACGGAAAGCGAATTTTTAAAAAGACCGGACGTACGTGAACTTCAAAAGCTGACAGGCTTATCTCTCTGTCATTTGTCTTTGCTTTATCCTAATCTCCTCGTAAAACTTTGGTAGTTAGAACTGGAGTTTAAACTATATACACAGCAAAGAAACTAAACTCTCTCTCTCTCTATAGATCTCTCAGGCAACAAAATCTGGCAACAGCTGAGCAATAAACCTCTTTCTGCTTTGCATGTCCATGTTGTCGTAATTACCACTTTCTGATCCTGTGTCAACACTATTCTCGAGTCTAGTTCCCAATGGATCAATAATATTCTGGTTAGAAAGAGAGAGGTTTTCACAGTGTGGAAGACCGAGAGTGAGGGACACACCATTTCCATGGAACCTCGGAGCTAACTGATGGTCCCCAGAGTGAAACCTACCTAAATCACCCAAAGGGTATGCACCAAATCCAACTGTGTTAAACGAACTTTGCCTTTGATGATTTATGTTATGATCTCTGCTCATGTGTTGCTTGCTTATTCCTTTTATTTGCATGTCCCTTGAGAGAATGCTACTTGGAGAGTTCAGTACTTCCGAAGTAGTGGGAGTAGTTGTACTCCTTTGTTTCTTCGGGCTTCCTTGAATGTCCGCCGTCATCGACGTTCCAAAATGAAAGGATCCTGTCATCGGAGAACTCCGTATTTCGGTCTCGAAGTTTTGATCGGGTTTTGATGATTGAAAATCTTTGGTTTCGTTGAGTTTAATCATCTCTTGAACTGGAGCGGTTGAAGCTACATGAGATGATTGTGGTTCCTTGTTGGGTTCTGTTTTCTTCGTTATGTGGTCTGATTGAGTAGTACTAGTTCTGTTTCGCTCTTGTTCTTTGGTCTCTTCCATATACATTTCTTCAACCATTGGCTTCCACAGGCGAACTCGGGCATTTATGAACCAGTTGGAGACCTGTAAATTAGGAAAAATAATCGTTTTGTTTACATGGTATTTTTCGTAAAAAGACTAATAGATAATCTGAATTATATTATGCAGGCTTGAGGAGAAAAAATTTGAACTGAAAACAACAAGAAATACCAAACATAAACCAAAATGAAGCTCCTAGATATAGATATGTACCTGGCTTCGAGTCAGTCCAGTTTGTTTGGCAAGCATAACTTTGTCTCCGGTCTTCGGGTAACTAGTGGAACAACATAAATACACAAAGGTTAATTCCAAAAGGAGAAAAATAATAGTGAAGTAGAGTGAAATAAAAAAATTATGTAGAATGCTAAGTTTATATGATTACCAAGGTATGCCTTGCGTTGAAAATTTTAATTAGAGATGGACTCACAAAGCATTGAAATATCATGTGAGAAAGTTATACGACAGCAAAATAGTACATACGTTTCATAGTAATAGGTATTGGTGCAATCATAGGCATTAACTGTTATAGCCTGGCAGGCATATGATCAAATCATGATGTAATTAGTCTAGTTAAGACAAAAAAAAAAAGGATTTACTTACGGGTGAAGGAAGTGTTCAAAGAGCCATGCACGAAGAACCGAAACAGCGCGTTCCGGCAAGCCTCTCTGGGGCCTCCAAGCGTTGTGTTGGATCATTCCGAGCTGTTGTAAAGCCCTTTGCTGCCGAAGATGGTGGTCGACGTACCTTAGCCTAGAGCCCTCAATCTTCACTCCCAAGCATTCCTTTTCCCCCAAGCTCTTGCTTGTGGTTTTGATTTGCGACGAAATCGCGTCTTTTAGGCAGCGGAATTGCTTGGAGATTGTCTTTAGAGCAAGGGCAGTGTATGATTTTGCTGAGCCAAACCCTGCCGCTTGCTCGAACGTAGAGATCACTATTTGCATTTGGTGGTGGTATTGCCTGTACCTTTGCTCTACCTTCATAATAACGAACGACACTAAGAAATTAGAAGCGAAATATATACTTTGCTTTGAGAAGGAGATATTGGCTTACGTAAAAATATGCTGTAACATCACAACGATTGATTTTGTTGTGTCCTGATAATCGATTTGGTAGAACTTCGTAGATTCTTTTTTTTTATTAATCAGATTTTTTAGTTATAGTATTAAACTTTTTTCTTTGTGGCCGTTGGAGTTTCTGTCGTTATGGCGTCTAATCCATGGGAAAAGTTCTCTAAGTCTGAGCAACAGACAAAATGGTCCCAAACCCCACCCACCATTGCTTTCCTCAACATTATAACCCACATTATATTCCTTTAAAAAAAAAAAAAGCAACGAGAGTGCTACATATTTATCGTGGATACCAGACGATAGATATAACATGACCAATGAACCATCTTATACTTCAGTTAACATATTCCATTTTAAGACTAAAAAAAAATTAATATTAAAAAAATCGACACTAGATATTCGAGAGAGAGAGAGAGAGAGAGAGAGAGAGAGAGGAGTACGCATGACTAAAAAAACGTGGAATGAAATTGAATCGATAAACTAATAAATCAAACTAAACTTGATAACAAAATCGCATATGACAAATAGAGATTTGGCAGTAGAAGTTTCAAAAAGTTAACTAGAAAACAAAAGAGAAAACGAGAAGGAATATACAATAAACAATTAATTACCTCGTCAAGCATTCTGGCGAGCTTCGCTTTTTTCACCTGAAGCTCTTGTGTTTGCGCCGTGGAAAGCTCAGCTCCTTGCTTACAACAACTACTTTCACCACCGCTGTTATAACCACCTCCAATTCCAGCCGCAGGAGTCGATTCCCTATCGATCTTCGCCGTCTTCTCTCCAGCTCTGTGGGCCAAGTCAGTAGCCGCTGCCTTCATTCCCTTCGTCGTCCCGACATTAACCACCTCATCCAGAAGCTCATGAGCAGCCTTCAAGTACTTGGAACCCAGAAAAACGCCTTGCACACTACTTCCAATTCCATTCGAAAATACCGACATGGCTGAGGACAGAGAGTTCCCGGGAAAAGCTCGAATATCGTCGCCAACTGTTGATGATATCCCTGGAAAAACCTCGTTCTCTTCGGAAAGCAAGGTTGCGTAAGCTGTACTAGTCTCCTGAGATGATGAAAGGCTTAACGACAGAGCTTGCCGTGTCGGCGATACCACCTGTCTCCTGAACCCCATTGGAGAGGAGACATCGGCCGCCACTTGATGATGATATTGGTCCGCCGTCGGTGCCCATAAATTGTAGTGAAGGCGGGGAGGAGCAGTGGTAGCGGCGGCGAGGCCATGAAAGGGTGAAATTTCGCCGTGATGATGGGGCAAAATGTCGGATCCGGTGCCGCTTGAGGGAACGGAGATGCCTGCCAAGTGTTGGCCTGGATGGAGCGCGATATTGTTTGTGGCCGAGGCGGCGGCGGGGTTGCTGAGGAACATACTGGCGGCTGCTGCAGGTTGTTGTTGTTCTTGTTGGGTAGTAGTGTCAGAGTAGGTGGGTACGTAGTTATTTGGGTTCATGAGATAAAGTGTGTGCAGACCGTCAGGGGCTTGAATTTCTGAACTCCCATGATGAAAGTACATCGCCATGATTGATGATCTCTTCATCTGATCTGAAACAATTATAAAGTCCTTAAAAAAAAAAACAGCTTTATCTAATTTCAGTCCCTCTATTATTGTACGGCAAACACCATTTTTCCCTCTTTGGTTCTGCAAATTCCCCCTTTTTATTTCCCTCTTAAGTACACAAAAGTCTTTGATCAATCAAATACTTTTGATAGCGTAATATTTTTTTTTCAACTTTTTTGCTTATAAGAACTCGAATATATATAGCTTGATCGGCTTGGTTTTTTGGAAGTGATCTCCTAACTGAAAACCTAAAAAAAAAGAGGAAGAATCAGTGGATCAGGAGAAAAGTGGATTCATGATTTTTTGATGAACAAGATCCATGAATCATAACATGATCAAAATTTTTCTATCAGCTGCTAATTAAGTTTCCAGCGGAGAAGATCGCTGGCAGAAGATCAGTAGGCTTAAGTTTGTGGATCTGCAGTTATTTGTGTGATAATGTATGGGTAGACAGATATACACAGAGAAAAAGGGAACATGTGTACATAGTTGACAGTTTCGAGAAATTAGATCATGACAGAAGTGGAAAAGAGGGACACAAGAGACCATGAAAGACCGCACGAAAAATTAAAAACAAAAATAAGAATATTAAAATAATAGGATTATATATATAATAATAAAGAATGAGGATATCAAAAAGGAGCCCGTTAAGGAAAATTTTAGGGAGGTTTCTAGTAGATCTCAACTTGCAGAGACAAACATCAATTAAAAATAGTTGAATTACCCAAAAAAGCAGGATCAGCTGAACACATCTGATGAGCACATATCAGTCAATCTATAACTGTCTATCATCGGCTCTTGTGACTCAATCTCTGGAAAAACTCACCTAATGAAAATGATAATATATATATATATATATGCACAAAATTAATTAAAAATAATAACAGCAAATCAAAAAGAGCTTTACTTACACTGCCTCAAAAATACAAGATACTGATGCCCTTATGATAAATTTCTTTCTTTTTCTTTTGTTTATCTCGTTGAAAAATTTACACATAAATGGTGTTGAATAGTGGCAATTTTATTCCCACATAAAAACCCTTTCATTATTATTATGCAAAATAATTTCTTACTTATCACATATATATATATATATAATTGATGTCTTTTTTAATAATAATAAAAAAATAATTCAGGAGACTTGTCGTCATTTGAGGGAGGCTCGTTTGGTGCAAAGCGTTATACTTATTTTTTGTTTAACCAAGTAAAAAAAAAAAATAGAAAAGTTGAAAATAATTGTATATTAACATGTATATGCATATGTATGGGCATATATGTAAGCTGTCTCCCTCGCTCTTTTGCTGAAGGCCTATTATGTAAATACAGTTTATACAATGGATCAATTGAAAAATGTAAATATACAGTAAGGAGGTGGGGCCCCAGATGTAAACAATTGAAAGACGAGGAAACGTCTGTTTCCACCACAGAGGCTAGCTCAATAATAGAGTACGAACGAGTAATTAATAAGGCGTTGGGCAAGTCCCCCTTGGCTTTTTGCAACTTTAAAATATCTCTTTGTCTTTCACTTGCTTTTTTCCCCTCTTTTTTCTTTTCGTGTTGATTAATTATCTTAAAGGTTTTTCCAAATTTTGTGGTTGGAGATGCAAGAGTTGAAGATAAAGCATTCGAAACATGGGGGACGGGACACTCTTTGGAACCCAACAACCAATGTCACACACAAACTTCTAAGATGAAAGAAATAAAAAAAGAAGAAACGCTATTTTTGTTTCCAACTTTCTTTACTTTTCTTAATTTGTTTGTGTTAGGGTTGTTTATAACAGGGAGCAATTACAGTATATAAATCTGACGGCTTAAATTATGTGAATTTCATTCTCAAAAAAAAAAAAAAAAAAAAGAATAAACCATCTGTAATTCCAATACAGTTCAAAAAATGCAATTCCTGTCTCACTATATATATATATATTTAATATCATGTAACACCCCAGAGTATGGGAGATGACGTGGCGGTTTAATTAAGTTGATTAAGAAGAAATTTAATTAAACTACAAGTTAAAGAATTTAATTAATTAAGAAAAATGTAAAATTTAAAACCCTTTTTAAATAAACATTTATAATGATTAAACAAATAAGATAAAAAAGCAAAATGAAATAAAATAATAAAGAACGAGGGAACACGTGATGGGTCCTACCAACCCACAACTTGTGTATATATATAGTATCGATAATATTTAAATTATAACTACAGAATGGAAAGAAAAGTTAAAATAATATATGCCTTGATTAACTTATACAACAACAACACCCAAGTCTTCTACTGATTGCAAGTCCAGTTTGCGGACCCTTTGTCAACCGTAAACTGTATTAAACCTAGGCGGAAAGATTTAAAAACAAATAAAATATGAGCGAAAGGCTCAGTAATACTAAGCTTTAAAATAGATAAATAATTTAAATATAAAACTTATCTTTCAAAGAAATAATTAGAAAATAGTGTTAAATGAATAAATTTTTTTAAATAAGTCTCATTAAAACAGTTCGTTCAGAAAGTACATTTTTCTTTCTTGGGCAAACCATGATTATCACCACCATAGTGGCCCAGCTGAGTTTCAGGACCTGCCCCCAAAGTTGCACATTACACAACCCAATCTCTAATATGGCATTATGCCCATCTATGTATTTTTATTATTATTTAAAACCCATTTATAGAGTATATTCAATTACGTTCATTATATGGTTTATTATGAAAATCAGCTCATTTTACTATCTATGAAAATAATCAATAAAAATCCTTTTTCAATCAATCATTGAAAACTTTTTGATAAAAATCATTTTAAGGCCAAAATCATTTAAAACTGGGTTATGAAAGAAGAGAGTAGAAGTCTTACCTCTATATCGGATGTCACGACTCAGCACTATAGTCTAGCTCTGTTATACGTTAGCTCCATGAAACCATGAACAACCTTAAATAGAAACTACGCCTATCAGTATCTAGCTTAAAATATCCTATATTACTAAGCTATTTCATGGTGTCCTAGTGTACCATTTGTATTTATTAAATCATATTGCAAGATTAAAATCTCAATCACGGCCCAAAATAATGAAAACAGGTAAAAAACAACAAATTTTCATTATGCCTGGTCAGCCTGTCAGTCCCCCTAGTCCAGCCTGCCGAACTATGCAGTTAATCCATCTGGGTCCGGTCGGCCAAACTTTTCCCAATTCGGCCTGCCAAAAGTATGAGTTCGACCTGCCGAATTGAAAAATTTTCTAGAACCTGAGCCTCGGCCTCCCTAAGCTCCAATTCTCAATTTCAACTTGTTTTCTTAATTCCCAGGCATAAATAATGATCATAATTGATAGAAAAACATAGCAGATTACTTTTTAACACATTAAAACAATATTTACAAAGAAAAATTCAATAAAATCCAAAAATAGAAAAATAGAGAAAAAATAAAAAAATCTTGATTCAAATTAAGCCTAGGTTCTAGTTATTTTAAGTTTCTCAAGCTTAGATTAAAGGTTTTCTAAGCCTAAGGAAGCTTGGATTTCAAATTGCTAAGAAATTAGAATAATTTAGAAAAAGTTTTGAAATTTGAAAACTAATCTTGGATCGAAGCTTTAAATCGAGTTTGAAGTAGTTTGATCGTGTTCCTTATCCCCAATCCAAGTAAAATCAAAGCTTAAACTTAAAATTTTGAATCAAAGACGGAGAGGAGGGAAAGAGAGAGACACAGAGAGAGACGAGAGAAATAGAATGACAGGAGAGGGAGAGAACAAGAGTGAGGGAGAGTGAAAGAGAGAAAGGGAATAATTAAATAGAGGCATAAGAGGGTGGTTTCACTGTGTGGAAACCGTGTGCCACCCACAATTTTGCAAAATAGGATATATTTAGCATTTGACAAATTATTTTGTTTTAAAATTTAAAATAATAAATAAAAATGATTAAGAGTGATTAAAAATCATTAAAATAATAAAAAAAAACATTAACTTAGAAATATCACAAAATAATCAAATTAAGTTTACAACATTCATTATAGCATACTAATTCATCATTTTACACACTAATATCACTTAATTAAATTTGGAGTGTTACATATCAACAATATATACGCATAGCAATTTACAACTGTGCTTTGCCAAATTTTCAACCTCTATATTGAAAAGTGTTGAATTTAATCACCACTCACAATTTAAAAAAAAAAAATAGCAAAAGAGATGTTCTTTTGAAAGTATATTTCTTTCCATAAAACAATAAGCAATAAATTGAATAATTAGTTACTACAAGAACGTAAGTTATAAATAGTACATATATCATGCTTTTTTTTACTCAATTTATAGGGGTCAGTTGAAGTGGACTTATTTTCCAATAGTAATATTATATGATATAATATATTATTCGAAACTTTTTGGAAGCATATATCAATATATCTAACATATACAGTATAATATCAGAAGACAGAAACGTCTTGAGTATACATGAATTGAGAGAGAGATATGCTCGATGGTACAGGTTTTTAAAATAAATTTGGTGGCTATACATGCATCACGATTGCAGTATTGTTGCCAATAATTGTTCTCAACTCTATGTACCAATTAAAGCAGTACCATTAACACGCCAATAAAATGTCACCTACCTATTGAATCTTATATCTGAACAGAAAAGGTTTTGGCCCGATTGTTGACTAAAATATTACTGGTTCATCATCACATTTTCTTTTATCGAGTGGCCAGTTAATTTCTAACCCTGCCAAACTATTGTTAATCTTCCTGCTATTTTGTACCCTCCTCTTTTTTGCTTGCTTTTACAAAGAATTTTCACGAAGTTAAAAAGGGAAAAAACTCACAATTTGTTAACTAGTCTCTTCGCATCTTAGATTCATAAATGCCCCATCCTTCTTTTATCAGATGAAATTCAATAAAATGTGAAGTGGAAGACTTTCTGCTGTGTTGTAAAGTTTTATTTGCATTAAAAAGTGAGATTACTTAAATTTCATATAAAGATTACAAAATTTGTAGAAACAAAATATATAAATTTTACATGCCCATTCTTTCTTTGCTCTCCTATATCACCCTGAGCCCACGATTGATCGAGATAGAATGCATCTCTTATCTCCTTGGCTTTTTGCAAATTGTTTTTTGCTCCTCACTAAGCTTTTATTTCGCCAACTCCTCCCATGGTTCACACTAATGGAATGGTTGAAAATATCGTGGTCATCTTTGCGACACTTAAAGAAAGTTGATTTAAGGTTGGAGTAAAAGCTTTGAGCCATTTCAGAGGCACTTATCATCTTCTTCCTCGTGGTCTTGGGAATGGTTATCATGCCCCGGAGTACGGGAGGTGACGTAGTAGGTTAATTAAGTTAATTAAGTAAACTTTAATTAAAACATAAGTTAAAAAAATTAATTAATTAAGAAGAATGTAATAATTTAAAACCCTTTTTAAACGAATATTTATAATGATTAAACAAATAAGATAAAAAAAAGATGAAATAAAATAAAATAAAGAAAGGGGGAATACGTGTTGGGTTCCACCGACTCACAACTTGTGCACACACATAGTATCGACAATATTTAAATTACAACCATAGTCCAAAATAAAAAAGAAGATTAAAATAATACATGCATTAATTAATTTATACAATAATCTACCTAGGTCTTTTACTAGTCGCAAGTCTGATCTACGGCCCTTCGTCAATCCTAAACGGTATTCCACTTAGGGTGAAAGATTTAAAAACAAATAAAGTGTGAGCGAAAGGGTCAGTAAGACTATGTTTTAAAAACAAATAAATAATTTAAATACCAAATTTACTTTTCAAAGAAATAATTAGAAATCAGTGTTAAATAAATAAATTCATTTAAACAAGTCTTATTAAAATCAATTCGTCCAGAAAATATATTTTATCTTTCTTGGGCAAACCATAATCATCACCACCATAGTGGCCTAGTTGGGTTTCGGGACTTGCCCTCAAGGTCACACGCTACCTGACCCAATCTCTTATATGGCATTATGCCATTATGTTCATTTCTATTATTATTAAAAACCCATTTACCAAGTGTATTAATTTACGTTCATTATAGAGTTCAATATGAAAATCGCTCCATTCTACTTGTTTATAAAAACAACTCATAAAATTACTTTTCAATCATTCATTGAAAATAATTTGAAAGAAATCATTTTGAGGCCAAAATCATTTTAAAAACTAAGCCACCAAGAAAAAGGGTTAGAAGTCCTACCTCAATATCTAGTGCCACGACTCAGCAATGTAGTCCCACTCCGCTCTACGTTTGCTCTATAGAACCATGAACAATAGTAAATACATAAACTAAGTCTATTAGTATATAGCTTATGATATCCTATATTGCTAAACTATTTCATGGTGTCCTAGTGTGCCACTTATGTTTATAAAATAATACTGTAAGATTAAAATCTCAATCGGGATTCAAAATAATAAAAATGGGTGAAAAATGATTAATTTTCATGAAACTCGGTCAGCTTGCCGGTTCCCCTAGTCCAGCCTATCGAACTATGCAATTCAGCCTACAACCATCTGGGTTCGGTCGGTCAAACTTTTCAAGGTTCAGCCTGCTGGATTTATGAATCTGGCCTATCGAACATGAGTTCGACTTGCCCAACTAGAAAAACTCTAGAATTTTTCAAACACGGGTCTCGTCCTCCATGAGCCCAAATCCCTCTTTTCAACTTGTTTTCTCACATTCCAAGCATACATAATGATCATAATTGATTAAAAAACATAATAAATTTCTTTTTAACACATTAAAACAAGATCTGCACAAAAATTTTTGAATGAACCCGAAAATGGAGAAAAATAGAGAAACATAAAAAATCTTGGTTTAAATCCGTTTCTAGTCAAACTAAGCTTAGATTCTAGATGTTTTAAGTTTCTCTAACTTAGAATAAAGGTTCTCTAAGCTTGAATAAGCTTGGATTTCAAAATGCTAAGAAAATTGAAAAATTTAGAAAAAGTTTGAAATTTGAAAACTAACCTTGATTTAAACATTAAATTTAGTTTGTGATCATTCAAATGTGTTCCCGAGCTTCCAATCCACTAAAAACTGAAGCTTAGGCTTGATTTTGAAATGAAAATTTGAGAGAAGGAGGGAGAAAGAGAGAGAGGTAGTGGAGAGTGAGAGAGACGAGAAAGAGAGAGAAAGAGAGAAATAGTGAGCATGAGTACTGAAGGAGAGAGGGGGAGAGAGAATTTAAATAAAAGGAAAGGTGGGTGGTTTCATTGTGTGGAAACCATGTGCCACCCATAGTTTTACAAAATGGGATATATTTAGCATTTGACAAATTGTTTTGTTTCAAAATTCTAAATAATAAATAAAAATAATTAAGAGTAATTAAAAATCATTAAAATAATTAAAAATAACATTAATTTAGAAATACCACAAAATAATCAAATTAAGTTTAAAACATTCTTTATAGTATAATAATTCACAATTTTATACACTAATATCACTTAATTAAATTTGGGGTATTATCAACAATATATACGCATAGCCATTTACAACTGTGCTTTGCCAAATTTTCAACCTCTAATTGAAAGTGTTAATTTAATCACCACTCACAATTAAAAATTAAAAAAAAACAACAAAAGAGATGTTCTTTTGAAAGTATATTTCTTTCCATAAAACAATAAGCAATAAATTGAATAATTAGTTACTACGAGAATGTAAGTTATAAATAGTACAGATATCATGCTTTTTTTTACTCAATTTATAGGGGTTAGTTGATGTGGACTAATTGTCCAACAGTAATATTATATGATATAATATATTATTTGAAACTTTTTGGAAGCATAGATCAATATATCTAACATATACAGTATAATATCAGAAGGCAGAAACGTCTCGAGTATACTTGAATTGAGAGAGAGATAAGCTAGATGGTACAAGTTTTTAGAATAAATTTGGAGGCTATAAGTGCATCACGTGTAATGCCCCGAAATTAATTAAATGTTGTTAAAGCTTAAAATGGTGAACTAGTGTACTATAATGAATATTTTAAACTTAATTTGATCATTTTGTGAAATTTCTAAATTGATGTTAATTTTGATTATTTTAATGATTTCTAATTACTCTTAATTATTTTTAATTGTTATTTTAAATTTTGAAAACAAAACAATTTATCAAACGCCAAACACGCCATGTTTGAAAAACTGCGTGCTACACACAGTTTTCCTTCACTGGTTTTGTCCAACTCTTCCTCCATTTAATCTCTCACTCCCCCTTTCTCTCTTCACTCTCTCGCCTCTCTCTCCTCTCTCACGCTCAATCTTTCTTTCTCACTCTCTCTCCTGTGCATCTCTCTCTCCTCTCTGTCTCTCCTTTTTCTCTTAAACTTTTGAATCAAAATTCATGCCCAAGCTTTGGCTTTGTGGAATAGAGGCTCGAGAATGCAATTGAGCAACTGAAAGCACGATTCAAAGCTTAATCCAAAGTTATGTAACGCCCCTATGTGGGGGTTAGTAGTATTGAATAAATAAAAATAAACTTAGATTTAATATTATTTAAATCCATTAAATAATGCCCATGGGTCTTTAAACAAAAATAAAGATAAAAATAAACATTTAAAATACAAACCACAGTTTTTAGTGTAGCACCAAATATTTAAAATATAGTCATCATCACCATAGTACAATTCCCATATAACTTAACACAGCCATCACAAAAGAAATACGAATCTTACATAATCTAGACAAGTTACAATTAAACAAAGATCTTCCAACACGAAATCAACAGTGTTGTTGCCTATCCCTCATCAGATAAGTTTCATTGAGTTCCACCTGAGAGATGTAAATATGATAGGGATGAACATCGACATGCCCAGCAGGAAAAATCATTACTCACCTTAAAGCTTTATTCATTACCACATTAAAACTGCATGGTTAGTTAATTTACATCATATACCAAATTATGAGGTTTGTTATGATCATATCTCATGGATACCATAGTTAACCATTACCAAGTTTCACACTTATACAGATATACAAATATTTCAATTTATTATTATTCCTAAGTATCCACATTGAATAAAGTAATACTCTACTTATCGAAACCCAAATGGGCGAGCTTGGCCACCCTCCAAACATTCCGAGGGTATTCTGGTGAGGGGACATCAAGCCCTGAGTCCTCACTAAGTCGATTCCTGTACAGTATGTTCTAGGACTTTCGACCCAAGGAAGCATCATTACCTTCCCCCTATTTTACCTTTTAGGGCAATCGTGCCCAAGGACATAACCGCCGCCCTCTTCACGTCTCACCATTTCTCAATGTTCCATCATTATTTATAGAGTCAATTTTCCTAACCATGTTTTCCAACTTATAACAACATATGTTAATTTATTATGTTTCCTTGCTAATCAATACAGGACGAGTTCATGTCATAGTTTTGTATGTGATTCTCATATAATAGCAGTTCAACATAGATATATATATCTTGTGGTAAAACAATCAATTTTAATTCCAAAAAAACCTTACAAAAGATGAGTAATAAAATCCCTACCTTCCAAGCTTCTCAACAATCTCTTAATCTTGGAAATTTTAATTAATGTAAGCTCCACACACCATGATCCAAAGGTATGCATAAGCACAATTAAAACTATAGCACAACATGTAACCACATCCATAAATGAATTAAGTACAAATCTATATATATTCCAGTCTCTAATAAGATTCATGAATTACTTAGGATGGTTTTGAAAAGGTTGCAAGACATTCAGGGATTAGAAGGTGAACAATGTTGGGTTTATTATTCACAATTAGCACACGGGTTAATAGGTGGTTTACTTGAAATAGACGGATGGTATACTGCCTCTGGTATGTTTTCTAGTTTCCAACCCGAGAATTGAAAATTTCATAGAAAATAAAATATAACTCCGATTTAGGCTCATGATAGCTCGTTGGAAAGCTTAAGATGTCTACTTTTAAAATATGTAAACCAATTTACAAAATTCATTTTTATCTAATCCTAGAATTTCAAGAAAGAGCTACTGCTCATAAAGATAATACAAGGTTTATGGAGTATTAAGTTTTTCTTTAACTCAAAGCATATTATCCTTGTTCAAAGTCTCAAAATCATTCTAAAATATACAGCATGTATTGTAGAATCATAATAAACATATTCTCATGAGTTTTAAACCAAAATAATTATCAAACCATATCTCTAGCCTTTCTTGTAAATAATGATGAAAACATGCTAAAATATGCATATTAACATAATTAGAAATTTGCATGAACTTTGAACACATAAATTATACATTAAAGATAGAGAAAAACACATACTAAAAACCAAGTTTGAGTTAAAGAAAGCCTTCCTCAAAACTCCTTTGAAAAACACCAAAGTTTGGGTTAAAAATCAAGCTTGTATTGACTCCAAAACGGCTTCAAACGTGGCTGAAAATTATAGTTGTCGTGGTAGCAAAGAGAGCTTTATGCTTTGTGTCTTTAGTTGGAAATTGAAGTGAGAAAAGAGAGAATGAGAAACTATAGAAGAGAGTGGTGATGGTTGAATAAATAGGCATCAAAATAATTGAAGAGCGGGAGAGAATTAAATGAGCATTAAAAGAAAATATTATCATGTCTCCCATTGAGACTTTTAGCAAATAATGTCAACATAATTGAGGGGGCAAATGGGGTAAGTTATAGAAGAAGATGAAGGAAGCATTAAAAAGGTGGTTAAGAAAACATATCGATGTCTCCTGGTAGTTGAGGTGAATTAATTCTATGTCTCCAAGTAGTTGAGGCTACTTAATTAAGCATTAATATAGCGGGACATGGTTAGTAGAAGTGAGTGATAGGTAGATTTAAAATATTTACTACAGAGACTTAGTAAAAATGCTAAAGTGACATTTTATTCATATGATTTTTACAAAATCATACCCGTTAAAATAACGGGTGTTTCAACTCTCCCCTCCTAAAAAAAATTTCGTCTCCAAAATTTCGTATACTGATTACAATGTTAAAACAAATGTAGATACTTCTCTCTTATTTCAGATTCAAGTTCCCATGTGGCTTCCTCCACATCATGATGTTGCTACATTACTATCACCAGAGGAATTTCACGACAACGTAATATTTTTATTTCACGATCCAGTATCTGAACTGAAACTTCTTTATAGGTCGTATTTTCCTGAATTGGTATGTCTGTCCACATGATCACATGTGAAGGGTCTGATTCATACTTCCTCAACATTGATACATGGAACACATTATGTACATGAGACAATTATGGTGGTTGGTCTAAACAGTATGCCAGCGTTCCAATGTGTTCTATAATCTCAAACGGTCCCGTATACCATGGTGCTAACTTTCCTTTAACACCAAATCGAGACACACCTCGCTTTGGTTTCACCTTCAAGAACACAAAGTCTCCAACCATGAACTCTAAAGGTCGTCTCCTCTTATTTGCATAATTCTTCTGTCGACTTTGAGCTGTCTGAAGACGGTCATGAATAATCCAGATCTTGTCCATTGTTTCTCTGATAAACTAGGGCCCAAGTTCGAGACGTTCTTCCTTTTCAGCCCAACATAATGGAGATCTACAAGGCCTACCATACAAAGCCTCATATGGAGCCATTCTAATACTCGCCTGGTAACTGTTGTTGTATGCAAACTCAACATATGGTAGTTGTGCAACCCAATTGGTTCCAAAGTCTAGTACATAAGCTCGAAGCATATCCTCGAGAATTTAAATGACACGTTTAGATTGTCCATCTGTTTGAGGATGAAAGGCCATTTCGAAATTCAGTTGTGTTCCCAAAGTTTTCTGCAATCCTCTCTAGAACTTTGATGTGAAACGTGTATCCCTATCAGAGACTATTGACATTGGTACACCATGCAATGTCACTATCTTTTTCACATACAATTGGCATAATTTTGAGACATTGTAATTAGTTTTGATCGGGATGAAGTGGGTTGTCTTAGTTAAACGATCCACAATTACCCAAACAGCATCATGCCCCATTTGAGTCTTAGGAAATCTGGGAACAAAGTCCATTGTTATATGATCCCACTTCCATTCTGGAATAGGTAAGCTCTTCAACTCGCCTCTATGCTTTTGATGTTTCGCTTTAATCTGCTGACATGTCATGCACTTAGGCACAAAGGTTGCTACATCTTGTTTCATTCCTCGCCACCAGTATTGTCATTTTAGATCCATATATATTTTAGTGCTTCCTGGATGAATAGCAAACTTTGAACGATGTTCTTCATCTAACACTGCATGTCTAAGATGAGGATCCTCTGGAACAACCAATCTTCCTTTGTAAAGTAGGAACCCTTCCTGCTCAATTTGCCATCCATCTAGTTGTTTACCATTTTGTATTGTTCCCAGACCATACGCAATCCTTCATCGTACCATTGTCCTTGTTTTACTTGCTGGATTAACGTAGGAGTTGCTATCACATTGAATAGAAAAGCTCTTTCATCATCTTCATAATAGTGCAAGTTGAAGTCGGTGATGGTGATGACTCGTCTCCAATCTTCCAATGCTAGACTGGCTATAATTCCTTTGTTCTTACGACTTAAAGCATCTGCCACAGCATTTGCTTTTCCAGGATGGTATTGGATACTAAAGTCTTAATCCACCATATACTCAGTCCATCTTCGTTGCCTTAGGTTGAGGTCTCTTTGAGTAACAAATATTTAACACTTTGATGATCCGTATAAAGCTTAAACTTTGCGCCATATAGATAACATATCCAAATCTTGAGTGCAAAAACTACAGCAGCTAACTCAAGATCATGTGTGGGGTAGTTCTTCTCGTGGGGTTTCAACTGACGTGAGGCATAGGCAACTACTCGTCCATGCTGCATTAGCACACAACCTAAACCGTTTCCTAAAGCATCAGTGTATATTGTGTAAGGCTCTTCGTTGTTGGGTATGATTAACACAGGTGTAGTAGTGAGTCTCCACTTCCATTCCTCAAATGCTTCTTCACATTTATCGTCCCACATGAACTTGACATTCTTTCTTGTAAGCCTTGTCAATGGAGAAGCAATCTTTGAAAAATTCTCTACGAAGCGTCGATAGTATCCAGCTAATCCAAGGAAACTTCGGATCTCTAACACATTCTTCGGTTGTTCCCAATTTAGCACTGCTTCAATCTTGGATGGGTCCACTGAGATGCCTTCTTCAGAGACAACGTGTCCAAAGAACTTGACCTTTGTCATCCAGACGTCACATTTCTCTCTCTTTACATAGAGACCGTGTTCTCTCAACGCCCGTAGAGCAATCCTCAAATGCTCAGCATGTTCTTCTTCAGTTTTGGAATAGATCAAGATATCATCTATGAAGACAATGATAAATTGATCTAAGTACGGTCGGAAGACACAGTTCATCAAGTCCATGAAAGCTGCTGGTGCATTAGTTAACCCGAAAGGCATGACAAGAAATTCAAAGTGACCGTAGCGAGTTCGAAAAGCCGTCTTTGGAATGTCCTCCTCCCTTATCTTCAGTTGGTGATATCCGGATCATAAGTCAATCTTTAAGAAGTAGCGAGATCCTCCTAACTAATCGAACAACTCATCAATTCGAGGTAGAGGGTACTTGTTCTTGATAGTCAATTGATTAAACTGGCGATAATTGACACAGAGCCTCAACGATCCGTCATGTTTCTTCACAAAAAGCACTAGAGCTCCCAAAGGTGATGTACTCGGTCGAATAAATCCTTTTTCTAGTAATTCATGTAACTGCTTCCTTAATTCCACCTTCTTAGCAGGTGCAATTCGATATGGAGCAATGGAAACGGGTGCCGTCAACGACAAACTCGATTTCTCTATCAGGCGAAAGTCTTGGCAATTCATCTAGAAAAACATCTAGATATTCGTCCACCACAAGAGTGTGAGAGGATGGGTCGATCCTCCTTAGTTCTCCCTTCGAAGCAAAGATTGTCCCCAGATTGATGAAATTCCTTCGTCCTCTAATACAAGCCATAAGCACCGGGGCTGGTGTCACTGCTCCTGTCTTTACTTGAAATTCGATGACTTGTCCATTCTTGATGAACAAAGAGACATTTTCTATGACAATCTACTATTGCCTGATATTTGGTTAGCCAATCCATTCCTAGGATTACATCAAACTCTGTCATAGTTATTACATATAGATCAGCTGATAGTTTATGTTCCCTATAACAAGACACACTGATTTACAAATTATGGATACTTTAGCTATCCCGCCCATTGTTGTTCTAAGGGTTAGTGGTGAACTACATGTTTCTGTTTCTAGTTGTAGTATAGAAGCAAATAACATCAATATAAATGAATAAGTGGCACCAGTATCAAACAATACATGAGCCCAAGAATGAGACACGTGAATCATACCGTCTACAACGGAGTGATCAGTATGCTTTGCTTGTCCAACTGCAGCTGTAATTGCATAAGCTTTTGTTGGTGCTTTCCCCTTATCACTCTTTCCTCAGTTTTCTTGGCTACTACTAGTCTTATTATTATTTCTTCTAGGAAAATGTAGCCTTTGATTCATTGAACCTTGTGGAGTCAGTTGAAATTTCTGATTGGCATAGAAATTTGAGCCATGTGGCGGCTGTTGGTAGTTGTACTGGGGTTGGAACCCTCGAGATTGAGTTACTGAGACTTTGGGAAGTTGGAATGTTTTGCTAAGGTGCTCCCTGGTTTTGACTCCCTCCCCAAACAGTGGAGCCAAAATGACTTCCTTATGGCCTTGGTGCAAGGAACGATTGTGCAGCATGGTTAGGACAGCTCCTTCTCAGATGTCCCATTTGTCCACAGTTATGACAAGTATATGGCTGAAAACAACCACTACCAGAAGATCCACCACCAACAGTCACTCCACTTTGCTGAGTGACCTGTCCTTGGGACTTCTCCTTCTTGCCTATCTTCTTTTGACGCCCACCAGAACCCTTATACTCTCCATAAGAATTATTTAGTTCTGTCTCTGCCCGTTGTGCCGTGGCTACAAGCTCAAGAAAATCTGTCGATGGGACAGTAGCTATCATTTGTCTAATTTTTGGTCTCAGGTTATTTCTAAATTTTTTGCACCTCGCCATTGGATCAGATACAGCTCCGGGATTGTAGCGAGACAATTCTATAAATTGAGCATGGTATTCAGCAACCATAGTATCTCCCTGTACCAGGTTTTTGAATTCTCGCATCATTGCTTGCCTATGGCTTTGAGGAATATAACTGTTGTGAAATATGGTTTCGAACTGCTCCCATGTGAGGTTCGGCATGTCATAGTCATCTTTTTGAAGATCCCATCACTCTTAAGCTTTACCCTTAAATATGTATGTTGAAAAGCCAACCCAATACTCCTGTGGAAACCTCAAGGTATCCAACTTCTTTTTAACCGCCTTTAGCCATTGTTCTGCTATGACAGGATTGGGTTCTCCACTAAATGCAGGTGGTTTCAGCTTCATGAACTCCTTTAGTAGGGACAAATGTCGTTGCTCAGGGTCACAAGCTTCCATAGGTCTTTGCACATTTTGCAAAGCTAGAAGAATTTGTCCAAGATTATTCATTTTCGGTGTAGCTGGCAAGGTCTGTGCTGCCCGTCGTGGTTGCTCATCGTCCTGAGCTTGTTCCATCGGTTTAGGTTGTTTAACTACCTGAACATGTTCGATCGGTTGTGAATGCTTAGATCATTGGACTTGACGTCTTGGCGGCATAGTTTCTACTGGCTGCGTAGATTTAACCCGGATTAGTACCCAAAGATGATGACATTAATACTTAACTTTAAAATCCTTTCAAAAGATTAATTTTTAAGGTGGTGCTACACCCCCTAGGTTAACCGAACCTAGGCTCTGATACCAAAAATTCTATAACACCCCTATGTAGGGGTTAGCAGTATTGAATAAATAAAAATAAACTTAGATTTAATATTATTTAAATCCATTAAATAATGCCCATGGGTCTTTAAACAAAAATAAACATTTAAAATACAAACCACAGTTTTTAGTGTAGCACCAAATATTTAAAATATAGTCATCATCACCATAGTACAATTCCCATATAACTTAACACAGTCATCACAAAAGAAATACGAATCTTACATAATCTAGACGAGTTACAATAAAACAAAGATCTTCCAACACGAAATCAACAGTATTGTTGCCTATTCCTCATCAGATAAGTTGCATTGAGTTCCACCTAAGAGAGGTAAATATGATAGAGATGAGCATCGACATGCTCAGTAGAGAAAATCATTACTCACCTTAAGGTTTTATTCATTACCACATTAAAACTGCATGGTTAGTTAATTTACATCATATACCAAATTATGAGGTTTATTATGATCATATCTCATGGATACCATAGTTAACCATTACCAAGTTTCACACTTATACAGATATACAAATATTACAATTCATTATTATTCCTAGGTATCCATATTGAATAAAGTAATACTCTACTTATCGAAACCCAAATGGGTGAGCTTGGCCACCCTCCAAACATTCCAAGGGTATTCTGATGAGGGGACATCAAGCCCCGAGTCCTCACCAAGTCGATTTCGGTAAAGTGTGTTCTAGGACTTTCGACCCAAGGAAGTGTTATCACTTTTCCCCTATTTTACCTTTTAGGGTAATCGTGCCCAAGGATGTAACCGCCGCCCTCTTCACGTCTCACCATTTCTCAATGTTCCATCATTATTTATAGAGTCAATTTTTCTAACCATGTTTTCCAACTTCTAACAACATATGTTAATTCATTATGTTTCCTCGCTAATCAATACAGGGCGAGTTCATGCCATAGTTTCATATGTGATTCTCATATAATAGCAGTTCAACATAGATACATATATCTTGTGGTAAAACAATCAATTTTAATTCCATAAAAACCTTACCAAAGATGAGTAATAGAATCCCTACCTTCCAAGCTTCTCAACAATCTCTTAATCTTGGAAATTTTATTTTACGTAAGCTCCATACACCATTGATTCTAAGGTGTGCATAAGGACAATTAAAACTATAGGACAACATGTAACCACATCCATAAATGAATTAAGTATAAATCTATATATATTCCAGTCTCTAATAAGATTCATGAATTACTTTGGATGGTTTTGAAAAGGTTGCAAGACATTCAGGAATTAGAAGGTAAACAAGGTTAGGTTCATTATTCACAATTAGCACATGGGTTAATAGGTGGTTTACTTGAGATAGACGGATGGTATACTGCCACTGGTATGTTTTCTAGTTTCCAACCCGAGAATTGAAAATTTCATAGAAAATAAAATATAACTCTGATTTAGGCTCATGATAGCTCGTTCGAAAGCCTAAGATTTCTACATTTAAAATATGTAAACCAATTTACAAAATTCATTTTTATCTAATCCCAGAATTTCAAGAAAGAACTATTGCTCATAAAGATAATACAAGGTTTATGGAGTATTAAGTTTTTCTTTAACTTAAAGCATATTATCCTTGTTCGAAGTCTCAAAATCATTCTAAAATATACAGCATATATTGTAGAATCATAACAAACATATTCTCATGAGTTTTATACCAAAATCATTATCAAACCATATCTCTAGCCTTTCTTGTAAATAATGATGAAAACATGCTAAAATATGCATATTAACATAATTAGAAATTTGCATGAACTTTGAACACGTAAATTATACATTAAAGATAGCGAAAAACACATACTAAAAACCAAGTTTGAATTAAAGAAAACCTACCTCAAAACTCCTTTGAAAAACACCAAAGTTTGGGTTAAAAATCAAGCTTGTATTGACTCTAGAACGGCTTCAAACGTGGCTGGAAATTATAGTTGTCGTGGTTGCAAAGAGAGCTTTATGCTTTGTGTCTTTAGTTGGAAATTGAAGTGAGAAAAGAGAGAATGAGAAACTAGACAAGAGAGTGGTGATGGTTGAATAAATAGGCATCAAAATAATTGAGGAGCGGGAGAGAATTAAATGAGCATTAAAAGAAAATATTATCATGTCTCCCATTGAGACTTTTAGCAAATAATGTCAACATAATTGAGGGGGCAAATGGGGTAAGTTG